>JAHQIV010000288.1:0-25136 GCA_030463285.1 Phytophthora europaea | reverse complement strand
AGATGCCAGGTAGAAAAAATAATACAAGCAGCACGGCGATAAGATGAATATCGCCCTTAGCGTCCTGAAAAGAAGCAAGCGATGACGTTTGCTCAGCACAAAGGTGGCGACAAGGGTGTCCCTGCGAAACGCGACAGCAACTGGAAGGCCTTTGCGTTTGGTGTGCGCCAGTCTGCACGTAGCAATCCATCGGTGTCACCACCGTTCGGATTCACGCACCAGAACACCACGCCGCTGACCCCAATCTGCTGCACGTACTCGGCAAATCGGTTCTGCCAACTCCAATCCTTCGGGTTTGCGTGGCAACCTCCCCACTCCCCTATGACAAGCGGAACTTCCGACTGGTGCTTCAGAAACCCAAAGTGCGTATCCCACACACGCGGCATGTTGTTCGGGAAGTCCTCTGCATTGAAGTACGGCTGCCACGAGACAGCGGGACCATACGTGTGCGGGCAATACACAAGCCGATGGTCCACGCTTAGCTTCACGGGATGCTTCGCCGCCGCCTGCAGGTTCTCCCCCCAGAAACACAGCACTTCGTGTCCCGCATCACAGCTCGTCGTCTGCACTCCTTCCACGAATATCAGCCACTGAGGACATACCGCCAGCACCGCCTCCGCCAGCCTCATGGCTGCAAGTCTCCAGTCCGTCCTGGCATCGCCCGAGCCCCACGTAGCTTCTCCATGAGGTTCATTGCTCAAGTCTGCGCCCAGCACGTTCCACTGCTCGGCGTATCTCGTCGTCAACGTCGTCCACATCTGCGTGACCACCGACTCCGGGCACCCCTGTGCATTGTCGTACCACAGCGGAGTGATGGCCCCCGCCGGTTGCATCACGTGAGCGTCCAGCAGCACCAGCAGCTCGTGGCGCGCCAGCTCGTGCACCACGTAGTCCAGCACGTCCAAGTAACGCAGCTCCTTGCCCTCGAACGCCCTCAGCAGCGCTGTTTCGTTGCCCATCTTGTAGCGGTCCACTGTGATGTTGTTGGCCGCCGCAGCCACCGCCAGCGGCACTCGCACGAGGTTGAAGCCGTTCGAGCGCAGCAGCTGCGCAACAACCGCCAGCGTCGTGGAGTCGTCGCCGCCCCAGAGTCCGTGCGGCACGCAGATGTCGCTCTCCATGCCGAAGAAGCTCGCGCCCTTGAGGAAGAACGGTTTCCCGTCAAGCCACACGCCCCCGCGCGCAGCCTCGAAGCGCAGGCGTGCCGTCATCGAGTCAATCTGATAATTGCAGGAATTTTGCCCAATGATTTAGGCTCCGCTTTAATTAAATCGGAGATATAGAAGTCCGAAATAGCTACATAGAAGCCCGAAATAGCTGTAGCCGTCGCTCACGATATTTGCTTTTGTTGAGCGTGTCAATTGCCTTAGTATAAGAACGCTCGCAGTGTCTCGACCTCTACTTTCCTGCGTCTATGCTGCCCAATTTCGCTCTGGGTTTCACTCATGTCATCACTGTCTCCTTCGCATACGGCCGCATCTAGCGCTGCCACGGCTGACAGGTAGTGTGTGCGCATGCGAAGGTAGTGCACGCGGGCAGCCCGCCCTGCGGCCACTCGACTGACTCGGTCCAACCGCAACAACTGTTCGATCGCGTGCTCTATCTCGCTGGAAGTCACATGCACCGACGGCAACTGCACAAGCGCAGCACGGTCCGTCAATTCTCGCTCATCGTGGCCAGCTACGTTCTCCCCAACCGGAGCGCCATTGTTCTTTGCCGCGTCCGGTTCTGCATCTGGGTCTTCATCGGCAGCCCCAGTATCGGTAGGTCCATCGAAGTCAAAAGAGCCAACGCGTAGGCCGCAGCTATCCGGTACCCACTCCTGCATGATTGGCGTGTTATATGTCACCGTGACAGCACCGACCGCGGCACTCTCAAGTATTGTCTCCTCGTATTTCTCCATCTCAGGGGGTACTGGGAACAGGTGGATGCCGATTGTGTTCTTAAGTCTCGCGATCTCCTGAAGGGAGTTGGGTTCCTCTTCGCACACTAGGTCAACATTAGGCTGGCGCTTTGTCGACCTCTTCGCTTGCTTCATGGTGCTATCAAGTCCCTCCAGCCAGTCCTCAGCAGCTCGATCCGGATTAGCTGCATTCTCGGCTGCCTCTGCTGCTTCGGCATCGGCCTCGTAATCCTTTAGCATGCTACTAAGCACGCGCTGGAACGAGCCACAAAGCGCCATCGATCGCTGAAATCGCACATGAAGCATGGGCCACTCCGGGTGCGCCACCCACGCGGACAGCAACTCTTCTGTGAACTGTTCCTTCTTGTCGGCATCACCCACCACAACAACATGCAGAAACTCGCCCCATTTCTTGCGAATGTGGCGATTATAGATATCCGGCACCGTTGTCTTCAGCAAATACACTCCAAAATGACTCGCTGCCAAGTCCGAAGTCCTCTTATCCGCCGGCGACGTCCTGCCCAAGGTGTTTAGCAAATTAACACCTCCTCGGCCTCTATGCTCGCGCTCTTCCTGTCGCTCCTGTCGAAATTTCAGCATCTGTCTCAACGCGAATTCCGTCTTCACCAGCACCAAATCCGGAAATCTTGGTGAAAAGAGTGTCGGCCGCATCGCACTCAACGGGAACATTGCTGCAAACACTCCTACCGATGCAGCACCTGCCGTCTCCGTCGCCCTATCCAGAGGACTCGCTCCGATCGCCACATGAACCCTGCTCGCAACCTTGGTGTGCGCGTTCGCAGCCACAACTTGACTCCGAGGCCACAGGAACGCCAGCTCTGTAGCTTGAATCATGGCATCGTCACTCCCAGTCGGAATCACAGCAAGACACGTCCACGGCAGTCTTGCCTGTCCCGGCTGTCTAGCTCCCGGACTGTATTGCTGCTCGAAGCGACGTTCCAGGAACCTCAGCGCCGCGGCAGCAGGCTGCGCCCGAGCACTCGAAACTGCACTGGGTTGCATCAGATCCGCCGAGGCCAAGAGCCTCTCCCTGAACACACACTCATGGACTCGGAGGTCCAGCGACACCGTCTGGAACTTCCAGAAGATGAGGATCTGCAGCAGCACCAGACTAACGGAGGCGAAGGTGAGCCAATGGGTAGGATAGACCCAGTACTTGACCGGGGCTGTTGGGTCCCTCTTCCAGCGCTTGATCCAGTCCTTAGGACTCACGAAAAGCCACCAGGTCTTCAGCCTCCACTGCTCCACCTTGGACGCCGCGGTGGGGAACCTCGCGGCCAACGCAACATAGAGCAACTGAAGCCATGTCGCCAACCGCGTCCCCACGTCTTGCAGCAACGTAAGAACTTGTTTCGTCCAGGGGCTATTTTTAGCGCGCACTAAATCCGACTCCTCCACCGATGTTTTAGGCTTGCTGGGACTTACCTTGCCCGGTTTTAGGGGCGAATTAGCCACGCCGTAGCTCTCGCCCTCCCCCAGCGCCCCAGACGCTGACGCCGCGGACGCTAAGTCGCTCTCGTTCAGCGCGATGCTCTCAGTGGTCGTGCTCTCGCTCTCCATGCCCTCGAAGAAGCTGCGCCGACGCAGGCGGGACGTCGGCGGCGCGTCCATTTCGCTCATCATGGTGCCCCGACTGGAGTGCGGGAATTACGAAAGTTACATGTTGGTGTGCGGCACACCATATAATCAGAATAATTGGGGTGGTGTACACTTTTACACTATAATAAGCTGTATGTTTTTCTATAGTTTCTGGAATCATTACGTAACCTTTGATGAGTCACGGCCAGCAAAGCAGGAGATAGTGTGCATATACATGAGATCGCTGCAGTTCCAGCTGCTCCAGAGATTAAATCCCCTTTGATCTCGTGATCGGTAGGCTGCAATTGGGTAAGGTAAGGCTGCCAAAGGCATTAGCCCCATTGACACCACCTCTTCCAACTTTATCAATATGGAGAACGAAAGCACCTCGCCTTCATCTAAAATAAAAGAAGCGGACTTCGAAATAAACGTGTAAGTTGTTTAAAAGCTAAAGGTCTATTATACTGTACTGGTACACTATCGCGGCGTGTCAAATCGATGCTTTCTCTCTTGGGACATCCGATGTTACAGGATACCCTGTTTCCTGCACAAACATTTTTTCCTCAACGGCTCTCTCGCCACATCGACCAACTGCAATCTCCCTCGTGGACACTCCTCATCGCATTTCAAACTGAAGTCTACTCGGCAATCGTCTCCCTAGACCAGAAACGCACGGAGCTAGAACAGAGGTTTCCTCTGCCAAACACTCGTCCATGCGGCTCCAGTATGTTGCAGTCGTCGCTGCTGCGGCTGCTCTGACCGCGAGCACCAACGGGCTTCAGATCGTCCCTTATTCGGCCAAGTCAACATCGCTGCGAGCAAGTGCTGAAGCTCGGTACCCGCCTTACGTCGAAGGCAAGGGAGACCGGTTCCTGAAGAGCGAATCCAGCAAGACAACCACCATCCAGACGCAAACGGGCTACGAGTTTTCAACGCTGCAGGAGGAGGATGACGTGCTGCAGCAAAACGACGATGAGTACGAAGACGACAATGACTCTGGATCATTGAATGAGAGTAGATCTCACGACGAGGAGAGGGCTCGGAAGAAGCGCAACAAACGCAAGTCGTGGAAAAGGAAGAAAAAAAACAAAGCCACCGAGACACCAACGCCGACGCCGACGCCAACTTTGGAAGGAACGACTGCTACTCTCACACCCACCCCAACCCCTGCGTCTACTGCGAAGCCTCCGACCGGCTTGAAGAAATTTGTCGCCTTGCTCAGGCGAATTTTCGGTGATTGAACTTGGCACTTGTTTAGTGGGTGATAATTGCACGACACTGAAGTTCTTAGCTTTTTTAGTGCTATTCATAAAGGAGGAAAGTGAAAAGTCTGTGAAAGACATTAGTTTAATCGACATAGAGCAACGTAAGTCTGCGGTGCGGCTAGGGCTTCCACCCTGCCATTTCGTTTCAAAAACCCTCCTTCAAATTGAAGGTTTGTTAGTGACATTTTGTGAAATCCGGACCGCGTTTTTAAACGCAAGTGTTGCATACTGAATTTTTCATTCACTTGGCGTTTGTATGTTCTAAACCCCGTTTACAAAACTCGCATGGGCCGACACTTCTTTATATTGGTGAATGTCCTCAAACGTATTCTCAAAGAATTCTCCCTTCGAAGCCATTTATTTCTGCATACTATTTCAGCAAAGCACGGTACTACCCCAGCTTCAAGTTAGCAAGTATTGTGCTTTTCTGACTTTTTGCCGAGCCTACGCACGGGCTACATCGGTACTTGCGAGGGAACTCGGACTTTTGTAAAGCAAGGCGGAGACAACCATAAAACGTACCCGATCCCTAACATATTATCCAATCAGGAAGTGACACTTCATTTCGTGGGCGAGAGCCTCTGCCTCTCACTCATTCAAGAAAAAGCTGGAGCGAAAGGGAGCCGAGGACAAGAGCGACCCTCAGGGCACGCGGGCAACGCCAAGACCGACACCTGCACTCGACAGTTGATCGCACCCAGCTGGTGTCGCCGCTCTTACGCGCCTTCGTAGCTTAATGGGAAAGCTCCGTTCGCGAGGATAGAGATTCAATTCCTCTCGCAGGCAGATGATGTGTGACGGCAGCTGGGGCGTGAAGCACATGTGCGAGGCTTATGCGAGCGGGAGAGAGGATGATTGAATGAGGTGCGGGCATGAGCTTTTGCTAATCCCATATTTGCGCGTGTGTGGGTCTTCGTGTGCAGCAACAACAAGTTTACGGCGAATCCAGCCACAGTAAGGTCAACGGCAAAGGCAGCACGTACATGAATGCAGCAGCACATGACACTATCGTGGAAGAGAGAAGCTTGCAAAGGAGAGAGTGGCAGCAGATTGTCGGTAGGTCCTGAGGTGAAAGGCAAGCGATCTATCCCAGATTTGCCATGCAAGCAACATTACCTCTTCGTGGTAGTCTGACGTGCCGTGTGTTCATCAAGAATGGACATGCATACGGATCTGGTCGTAACAAGGTTCCTCCTTCACCAACGTTCGTGTTCGATGTAGCGGAAGGGTATCCCGTGCCGGGCTAAGATCGCAAATCACTTTGAGAGCGTGCTACCAGGGAAATGGAGCCCCGGGTTGGTCATGTACTACAAGCCGACTACCAAGGCGTATCAGAAGGACTATCAGGTGCTTTGCAACGACAGCAACGCGATGCAAGTCCAGCTCGAGACGGCGTGGAGCAAGGCAAGACTGCGAAGCGGGGGGCCAAGCGGATTTCACACTAGAACTCTACATATACGTGCCCAAGCCCGCTGAACAAGCGACATCGCTTCGAAGGGCAACTGCTGCGCGCGTTCAAGAGCAGATGCCACGGGTGGCAGAATTCCTGCGCGAGCAGGAATCGCAGCGGGCCCTACATGACAGCCCAAGCAGGCAAGGCTCCCGGAAGGAGCTCCTCTCGTCGTGCCCGACAACACTACTTTCCGGCAGCTGCTGCACAGCAGACTGCGATGGAAGAATCCCCAAGCACGAAGCAGCAGCTAGCGAACGCATAGTATCACCTCGTGCGCGTCAAGATCCAGGACGTTCCCGACGCAATGCAAGTGAACGTGAGTGACCTCAGAGCGGCGCTTGAACTTCCCAGCTACAGCTTGCCCCCCCCCATTCCACGCTCCCACGAACGTAGCCACTCCAGCGCCTGCAGTCATCATGGAAGACACAGATCATCTAGATGCCTAACAACCAAACGAAAGCCAAGAGGACCACTTTGCATCTGAATTTCTTTAATTGACAAAGCGTTTGGCTTGTAACCACAATGTTTGTACAAATTCTCTCCTACATCTTCTTTTTGGCGAGTGCACGCGTACATGGCAACGCGTACGGGTCTTCACGAAACGCCATGTTAGCGTGGCGTTGAATCCAGCGCTTGAGCAGTGAGAAACTTACCTCAATCGGATTGAGATCGGGCGAGTAGGGAGGTAGAAAAAACAGCAATGCTCCTGTTTCATGAATCATCTCCTGGAGTTCCTTGTGCATGTGGGTCTTGGCGTTGTCCAGCACTACGATCGATCGAGGTAGCGGCCACGAGTTGAGAAACGGTAGGATTTCAGTCTTGAAAACTTCATGAAAACTAGCACGGGTAAAAGTCCCCTCCACGTTACCCCACGCAAGAAATCCTTGGACGTCCATCGCAGCCAGAATTGTGACCCTCTTGTCGCGACTGAAAGGGAGGGTTACATGGGCAGGGGTGTTTCGGGCAGACCAGCCATACCAACGCAGTACAGATCTACGAAACAACAATATAGACAACAGTTTAAGTCAGACCTGCAGTGACATTATTGATATCGTCAAACTTACCTGTCGTCCTTTGAAGTCTCGCCGATGAAGACGAGCTGGCCGGGCCCACTGTAAAATGGAGCGAGCCGGCCAACATACTCTCGTCTTTCGCGCAACACGCTCTCTCTTGCACGCTTGGTGAGCACTTTTCGCGTTAGTTTCAGGTCGAAACGTAGAGCGCGGCATATTGTAGAGTCAGAAACGCAGATAGAGTCCTTGTAGCGCGAACGTAGCTCGTAGCCTCGAAGTAGAAGCACGGTTGTTCCTTGACATAGTGCCCCACGAGTACACAAACGTCACGGGGCCATCATGACGTCTTCGCACGGACCTCAGCCTTAAGAACATTACCAGTTGTGTGAAACTGCTTGTACCAACGATTTAGAATACGTTCAGAGAAGTCTAGCACGCTAGCTACAGTGGCAGTGTCAATCGAGTAGACGTAGATGATCACGATGCCTCTCCAACGCATGTCAGTTGAGTAGGTCATATTAAACTCTCGCTTTTCCTCAATGCCGGGCGAGCTCCAGCCATTCAGACATTGAGTTGCTCAAAGCCAGTTTTTTAGTGGGATAAAAGTCCGATCTCGGTCTGCACACTCGAGCATTCTGATTGGTCAATTTACTTTAAACTGATCATAACTTGTCGATTTTGAGCAATATCTCGGTAGGTTACACCTAGCTCCTACAATGAGAGAGTCAGTTTTTAAAGTCCGATCCGCCAAAAGGCCTTAAAGGATCAATACAGTACTCAGCTCTATTGTGAATCACATTATAGAAATATACTTTCCCGGGGTACTACGGGACAGTCGCTGAAGCGAAGGGTCGCTCACGTCACTCGTTAAAGTATGCAGCATCACTTGTGAAAATGTACATCTGACCCCCTTTCGGCCAATGAAAGTGGATCCCTAAATATGGGCTGGGAGCTCACTGGCTTTCACTACAATTTCCCCAGCGTCAATTGGTACAGATCGGCGCTTTAGAAACGATACACCTAAGTGGTGTGGATTGCAAACCACGTTTCAATGGCGGATGCAGGACGAGGAAGTTTGATTAACATGAAGTGTTCAGAGGAAGGAAGTAATGTGTGCAGAAAGCTGAGAGACCTCGCGCGCGAAGAGCGCTACTGTCATATTCCTCTCATATCGAGCTTCAATCTGTAGACTCTAGAGATTTTGACACTTAAATCGTCATATCTCTCGAGAGTTGGGCTGGGAGTGCCTTTTGATTTCGTACCCGCAACGGGATTATGGAACAAGAGGATAGAACGCGACTGAAGTTCTCAAGAAGTCGAATACAAACGCGCATTCAACAATTTTGCGTCGCTACCGAGTAATACCGGTGAGAGCTTGAATCGCATACGCCAACGTCATGTTCGGCGTATCTTGAATACGGAACTGATCAACCGGTACTCATCCGGGAGACTACCGAGCAGCAGCACGAACTGTCGGGCGTCGTCCAGAGGCTCACCAACCATCTCCATCTCCAGGGCGATCTCCTTGAACTGGTCCACATGCACCGCGAACCGCGTACCGGACTCCATCGTGAAGTTGTGCAACGTTTTGGTGATGAGGAGCGGTTCTTGGGCATGTTCCGGTTGAAGTACTCAGCGACATGGCGGCGATAGACGCGTGCAAGGTGCATGCTGACAGACCCTCCAGACGAGGCACGAAGCGAGAGAGCCCAAGGTTTTAGGCCATCGTACAGGTCTTCAGCTGAACATTTTCGCGTGATGAGGGAAGCAAAGTCGGCCAGGTCCTAATCAATGTAGTCCATGTTGCGATAGATCGGTCTAGCATCGCGAACGTACTGCTCCTGCGCGTTTCGTTGCAAAACATGAACATAAGGGCACCCGCCTCGCAAAGCTGGTGCCGATTCTTGATCGTGTTGAGCTTCGACATCCGCCGTTGCACTTTCTCGAGGATCTTCAATCGGTGCAGTAGCAATACCACGCGCAGGCTTCTTGCCACCGGTCACATCACCGACGTCCTTGTGTGCGTGCTGCTCCGACGGAAGTCTCAGACTCCGTCGAAGCAGCTCGACACAGCCGAGTTAACAATTCGGTTAGTAGCACCTCCATCCGATCAAAACCAAGTGTGCATTTTTCTGCGCCCTCCACGTCGCTCACAGTTGAAAGCCGATGATTGAATCTGATTGGTCGTTCAAACATACTTACTTTCCAACCGTGATAACCCCTACTTGCTGACCGAAGTTTCTTGCACACGTTCTAGCTCAGCCACGCACCGAGCGTCGACAGCGTGGCGTGCGTTGAACTACTGCAACGCGGTAGTATGCGTAAATGTTTTGTGGGTAATCCCAGCAGTGCAGTCGCCGGCGTGTACGGCACTTTGGATTTGGACTCAGAGCTACGAGGGCTGTGTGAATACAAACACGATGGGTCTTTGAGCTTGGACCTAGAGACGCTCGATAACGAGTTGAATGGCCGATATCATATCGGCCATTATCATATCGGCCATTCAGATGTAGAGTCTGACATACATCAAATACAAGGCCGTGCGCAAGCGCACGGGCGAGCTCAGAAATTTAAAAATGAGTTGTGCTAAGATGTACATGGTGGCGACGCTCGTCGCATTCGTGCTCGAGAGCTTCGAGTCGTCGTGTTTCTCGAAGAGCAGCTTTGTTCGGTTAAATAGCTCAAATATTTGACTGTGAGATTTTTAGTGAGAAATAGGTTGAGCTACAAAAAACAGCTTTTATGTATTGCACAAAACCACCTGCACACGGTTTGCGCGTACCGGCGCTTGCCACGGGAGATTGCAGTTGAGGTGAGACGGATGGTGCAATCGGATTAGCGGGTCCTTTTGTATCGTGTGGATATGATAGGGGGGGCCGATTGAAGCTGGGATCACATATGGTGATTAGTATGTTTAATCACATGTATCCCTTTCCGACCCATTATTTCCTTTCCGTCTCATAGACAAATGCAAGTGTAGATGAAAGCAACCAGGAAACTCTAACTCAAACGAGTTCACTTTCGGATTTACTTACTACCTACCACATCGACTCACATGCTACGTCTGCACTCGCAAGACAACATAGATGGGATAGTGGTAAGTATTCCGGCTTCTACATGTGCGACCATGCATCAGTGAACGTTGCTGTCGCAAGCCAAACTCGGGTTCCGGTAATCGGATGCGTTTGTCATAGGATGGACCTTCTCAGTCCTGTGAGCGTGGCGGTAGGAACTAGCAAGACCGGAGCTACGGTTGAAATGAGGGGACCCCAGCCCTGGGGACTACCCGAGCTACACTTGTCTGTCCACCATTTACATCAAACATTTACTTCCTTCTCAAACCTCCAGCATTACTCCGGAAGGTTTGAGTTAAAAAAGAAGGTACACGAAGGTTTAATTCACGTTCAACGCCAGGAGCGTTAAAGCCACTCTGGCTTCTCCCAGTAGCACAAACTCCACCAAATTGTTGATGGCCATGGGCGAGAAGAACCCCAGGGCCAGTAGAAACTCGACGATGAGTAGTACAACACGCAGCACTTCACCCGCACGGCGTCGGCTGGAAACGGCAGCGTCCTTGGTCGCCAGCGCGTAGCTCGTGATGGAGCACGCCGTGTTGAGGCCGAGGTCGGGGAGGTACGCGTAGAACGTAGCGTAAGTGACGACCCACCACTTGCGCAGCATGCGCCCATAGTGACCGAAGCGCTGCTCATTGTCGGCGAGAACTTG
The DNA here is from genome assembly GCA_030463285.1 of Phytophthora europaea. Lineage (NCBI taxonomy): Eukaryota > Oomycota > Peronosporomycetes > Peronosporales > Peronosporaceae > Phytophthora > Phytophthora europaea. Next base: position 14,177 of record JAHQIV010000288.1, on the reverse strand, counting down.
CACAGGAACCGCGAAAATAGCACCCATAGCGCGTACGCGTACGCTACGCCACGTAGTTGTCGTACTTCGGTATTGAGGAGTACGTCGTTGTATTGATGTAGGCAACCGTTCCACAGCGTCCCGTTGAGGCTGGCCACACGCCAGACTTCACCTGCGAAGGACCAGCCTATGTTCCGTAGCGGAGTCGAGATGACCCACGCCAACGTGAAGCAGGTCCCGGCGCAGCAGTAGGCAGGGAGTAGTTCGGCAGGAGCGTAGGCCCGTTGCCACTGGGCAACGGCCTCGAGCAGGAAGCTCATAGTCATCCGGAAAGGTCAATAGTGAGCACTTTCTCGTAGACGTTCCTTGGGAACTGTCGAGTGAAAGGAGTGCGCCAGCGTAGTCCAGTACAATGACAGGGGCTGAATCCATCGCTCAGGCCACACATTTCTTCTTATTCGGGAGGAGCTTTCCTTTCCGGCTAATTGAGGCAACCAGACCTCGGGTGCAAGTCCAAGAAACTCGTCATTCTCCAACTCGCCATCCGACATCGAATCCACCTCCTCCCGCCGTCTCCTCGACCCGACCCCGCACCAGCTGCATGAGCGACACGCTCGCCGACATGCTGGAGAATGCACATGGACAACTAAGCTGTCACTAAGCATCTATGGTCCCAGGATAGCACGGCAAGCGCCAAGCACGTCGACATCCGCATATAGTTCGTCTGCGACTTCGCGAGAAAGGGGATCATTAAAACCAAGTACGTGGAGCCTCGCCTGATGATGGCGGATCTCCTAACGAAGGCGCTTCCAGCACCTTGGTTGGCCGAGCTGCGCGGGATCTTCAGCTTGAAGTAGGCGTAGCAGGCGACGATCGAGGAGGAGTGTTGGAACTACACCTGTGCTTAGGTGTAACTCGCGTGTAACCGCGGTTCAGTGACCGGTTCGGCCACCACTCTCCGGATGATGAACTCGGAACGATACGGATGGCTGCGAGCAGGAAGCAGGTAAGGCGTTAGCTAGAGTCTTCCTCACTTCTCAATATACAACGGTATCCTCAACAACTTACACGATGACAATGCACGTCTCACAGATTCTTTGTCAGGGACACCGCTAGCATCAAAAGTGACAGCGCGCGAGAACTCGGTGGGAATAAGTGACACCTCATTCTTGAACATTCACTGGATAAAGCACATAGTCGAGCCTTGGTGAGATGCGCGCGATTTCACGGAGATCGTACTCGCGCGCGCTACAGTGACTTGTTCTTCAAGGTCGGACAATCTATCGCGCACTGCTAGCTCCATCGCGTTGAGGAATGAACAGTCCCACTAAAATTTGGGCTGAAATCGCCGATTCTGCGCTATGGGCAACCGATTGCATTTTATATGGACGATTGTATAGGACCTAATTTTCACTATTAAGATTTTCAGGACGCTCTGTCCGGTTGAGGTCTATGTCATTACTCTTCTCGTCCGGTATGTTACAGACAATTAAAGTTCAGGAACGGCACGGTCGCTGGAGGTGTGCGACAATATGCTTTCACTTTCGGTGAGCAGTTACATCCATTTGCAATACATCATGGCTTTTGATTAGGATCAAAGCACTCCGGAGACCAGGTATGTGTAGGATAGGCAGACATCTCAGACAGTGACACACCGGAGCCAAATTCGGGATATTTCAAGGAAGGTGGGAAATGGCGCAGCGCTATAGATTCTGCCACAGCAGCTTCTGCAGGGCTCTTCTTGTCCATATCGCCTTCTCAACACTTGTGACTGGTCTTGCTTTTTTAACAGGCGATCCTGATAAGAGGGGGGGAAAACGGACCAAACAGGGGAAACCTGGAAAAATAACTAATTGCGGCCGTTACCGTCGTACCAAGAAAAGGCTACCATTACATAGCCCTTTATCTTAAATTTCATGCTATGGAACTCATGCTGAAGCAAACGCTCTTCCCAGCCCAATGTATCGACGTCAACGACGAAACTCGGTTGGGCCATGTGAAAGCGTTTTCAGCATTTTGGAAAAATTGAGAGTGGTACGTACAAGTACATCTCTTGCACATCTTGCCCTTCCACCACCGCCTTGACCTTCACGGGATCCGTTTGGAGCTCCAGCTTCTCGAATGAGAACAAGCTGTGCAACCGTCAACGGGGCAGCGCGAGGGCTTGCACTTGCATGTTATTGTAGGGAGCCCCGCTCCTCCCCCCCCCCCTCCCCGGCGAAAGCTGCGTGATCTCATATTTGAATACATGTATTGGGCTGTGTGGTAATCCGGAATAGACCTCAGATGTGAACCGAGCTCATGGTACCACTATATAAAATGTCTAAAATCGCAGATTTATCTACGAAAGCACTACTACCTGCCAATACACAGCGCAGTGCTTCAGGCACCACAGCCTGCTGCAACGTGACAGGCGTACTACTAAATGTCAAACGATACCACTACAGTGCACAAATCCCATGTCCATACGACTGTTTCCGCATTTTGTATTTTTGTGGGCTTCCCTCGATCTCTCCCTCCTCTTAGCGGGAATGCGTGTTAACCCCTTACTTCCCATATGTAGTACGGTACTACATAGGAGGTGTATACCCTAATTCACTTCCCGTCGCAGCATCTATGCTATGTTGGACCTCCAACATAAGAGGTGCTTATACTTGGATTTTGTATGGGAAAAGTGTCCATGTGCCGCTACAATAAAACTAAGATAACATTTTGAGTGTAAAATGGCCGAATGCACAGGTTTAGGTTTGCGGTCCGTGGGATTCGGTTGCAGAGGATAAAGAAGGGAACCACTCACCCACCAAGACGAGCCATTGACTCCCTGTTCTTCAAAAAGACGGCGGGGAGTCGAGATGGTCGCGCCAGCGGGAAAAACGCCACGTCACACACTGACGGCGCAAGAGCGCCAGCGGTGTCTCGAGGCGCTGTTTAGCGAGCGTCACGCGCGCCGCATTCGACGGGCGGAGGACAAGAACAGCAGCGTGGCGCAGGGCAAGCAGAAGACGAAGAAGGCGGCCAAGTACACGACGCCAGCCATGGAGAGAGCCGAGTCCAAGGGTGAATCCGCTCCCACGGAGACCGCAGGGCAAATGAACATCACGGAGACCAAGGAGGCGACGACAAACGACGCGGCTACAGAGGCCAAGGAGACTACGGCAGATGTGGCCACGGAGACGGCGGCTAAGGCAGAGGCGTCGGTCCCCCCGTCTGGGAGAGATGTAGAGGAAGTGGTTGCAGACCTTGTTGCTTCTGTTGCTGCCAATGCGGTGGCAGAATTGGCACGTGCGTCGGGGGCACACTCGACTTCAAGCGGCAAGTAGATGCAGCGCAAGCGTCGCCGGGCCGTCCTACAAGATGACAGCACAAGTGAAGTGGACACACATGAAGGTGAAAGGGATGACGCTCAAGCTGAGCAACTGCCGAATCTGCTGTGTATTATTGATGGTGACGCTAATCTTATGGCAGCTAGGGCTGACCATTGCACGGAGCTGAACTCTGGTGAAGACCCTGCTCTCCCAGAAGAGCCTGAATCAGAGGAAGATGGCGACGACGACGAGTGGGTGGAGGATTGGACCATTGGCGAACTCACGGACGAAGACTCAGATGAAGAGACGATGCCGCTTCCTGACTCGGTGTGCTTGACCGCGGCGAGGAACAAGAAGACGATGTCCATGATGAAGACGCACGGATGGGATTATGGTACGTTATGATCACAATGTCCAACATAGTCTCTAATGGGGGCGTTTGATATCAACATACCCGGCAACATGAACTAATTGTGTTATGCTTTTTGATGTAGATCCTAACCAGTTTGGCCCAGACCCAAGCTATGCAAGCTTGTACGATGGACCGTTCGGACCCAGCAACAGTGTGATGTCCATGGCTGACGACCCGCTCGTGCTTCTGTTCTACTTCCTGCCACCAAGGTTGTGGAGTCAGATTGCAGTGGAATATCATCGCCAGTCAATACCATCACGGGCGCGCTCGATGCGGTCTCAGCAGCGGCGCAACGGAGGTGAAGTTGAAGAACTGGAAGGTATTCGCAGTCGGCTTGCTAGCGTCGTTGACATCGAGCCATGGGAAGTGCTTCGCGCGGTGGCGCTGCTAACTGCGCGGATGCTGATGCCTATCCGCAAAGGCATCGCTGCGCATTGGTCAACCAGGCAAGTGGGTGCGCTGCCTACGAACCGCTTCAACTTGTTCATGGGGACGAACAGATTCTTCCACATCATGGGCAATCTACATTTCTCGAACAACAAGTCCCCGCAAGCCAGCATTGATCGCGCATGGAAAATTCGGCCGGTGGTAGACGTGCTGCAGCACACATTTGCGCGCGGATACCAGACACCCCCGGTCATAAGCTTCGACGAGGCTACGCTACCATCGCGCACGCACTTCAACCCGACGCACCAGTTCAACAACGATAAGGCCCACTAGTGGGGGACGAAGGTTTTCGTTGCGGTGTGTGCGAAGACAGCGTACTGCTTGAGGTTCGTGTAGCATCGCGGGTGGTAAGCTTCGGCTTGTCATTTTGTTTTGTGCCTAAGGCCTTATGTTGGTATTATCCAACATAAGGCCTACCTATGGTACTGGAGATTCAACATAGTGCTAACATTATGGTCTTTGTTTTTGAATCTGCAGAATTGAAGTCTACTGCGGCGCCAAAACGCACCTGCGAACTCCAGTGCCAAAGGATAACAACACCGGAGAATCCGCAGTGATCAGGAACATGCTGGCGTTGTGTCCTCCATCACCATCATCACTTTGGCGGTTGGTGGTCACTGATCGTTTCTACACGTCGGTGTGACTAGTCTTGGAGCTACTTCACCGCCGAATGTATCTGACCGGCACCCTTCAGACTGATCGAACTGGCTACGCACTGGGTGTAGTTACTAGCAAGTCCTACAAGTCCGTGAACAAAAAGAAGGAAATGGTACCCCCAAGGCACTATCAAGCTCGCCCAGAATAATCGGCTTCCCCAGATTACAGCGGCGATGTGGATGGACCGCAATCCCGTCCACCTCCTGTCCAGCGGGGACAGCCGAGCGATAGGCGCTTGCAGTAAGTACATGGTTCTTGGGGGTGACTGGCGACCAACCTAACTTATTATGTGTGGTGTATGCGTACGACAGCGAGACGTGTTGACAGCAAACAGCAGTCGATTGCTGCACCGGAGTTGGTTCTGGATTACCATTGATGGATGGGTGGCGTCGATATCCACGACCAGCTCCGGATGCAGAGGTACAGTGTGCAGCTGAGCTACAAGACGAAGCAGTACTACAAAACGTTGTTTCTAGGACTACTGGATATGGCGTTGGTGAACGCTTTCGTCGAACACCGTCATTATCAGGAGGTGAATAACAAGCGCCCGCCGAAGCACTTCGCATTTTACGATACATTGATGGAGCAGCTTCTCGCGATTGATTCTCCTGAGGCCTATACGGCTATTGAGGTACGCGTTATGCTGTGATATCCAACATGAGCAATGGTACGATGATTTATGATCTAACATAACTCGTCCCTATGTTTTCCGGTACTTTTGAACAGACTGCCACGCGCGCTCAGGATAGGACAGCATCTCCAGGACGCGCGGACGCTTGGTCGAAATCTCCTGCGAGGGACACGGCAGAAATCGACACCGGACATCGCCTGGAAGAGAACCCAGATACGTTTGCGGGTGAGCAAGGCGTGAAGAGACAACAACGTTCATGCAAGGTCTGTGCACTGTACAAAGTAAAACCAAGGAAGTTCACGAAGTATTACTGCCCCGAGTGCTCTGATGGCAACAGGCGGTACGTGCTACGATGCTCATGCTTGCTAGCGGTAAAATGTATATCTAACTATCACTGTTTGTGTAACAAATATCTCTGCAATGTAGCGGGCGAAGGGAGAGACAATACGTGCTTCAGTATATGGCACAATGACTGGAGCAACGGGGAGAACATCCCACGACTGTTGCTAAAGGAGCACAAGCTGCGCAATCGCCCACACCCATCCCGTCCCAGAAAGAAGCGTCGGCGTCGAGATACAGCGGAGGGGGGCGGCACGCTGCAGTGAAGTCGACACTGAGCAGGATGCAGATGACGTGGAGGAATGAGGCGATGGCACGGCGGATGTGACCGTGTTTTAGCTCTGTAGCGATGTATTGTACTCTGCATAAGTCCTGACACCAGGGTTTACCACGAAATAGAAGGTGCTTAGCCTCGGAAAACCCATAGCGATAGTTAGAAATATAGGGTTTACGCGCCCGCTGAGTCCGAAAATGAGGTCAGGTTTTGCAAATTCGCTGCCGGTTTTGCGCTACGGGCTTTCTAAAACGCCGACTCCGAAGCTCTCAAAAGTTGGTGAAAAGGGTTGGCCTCGTTTTGTAGAAATTGAGTCTTTTCATTGGTTAATGAAGGGAATCATGTGGCTTGCACGAGAAAGCCGTAATACGACTGTCTTTTGCGTGTCGCACCACAACCTGACAATTCAACAACCAGTAATACGCTTACATGATATGTATGTATTTATGAAGGTCTCCGTATGTTGTCTGGTACCGGATGCGGAAAATGATCACGAAGTAAATTTTGTTACGAAGGTCATTGGCATGTAATAGATAAATATCAAATCAGCAAAATTTACCTCAAAGTCGTTCACCTGGGTCGCGTTGTAGAGCTTGTTACGGCGTGCAACGGCCTCAGGAGAACTGCCACGGCACTTGGCAGCAAGTTTCCTCGTGTGCTTTTCGTCGAACAAGCATTGTTCTATCTCAAAAACGAAAAACTGATAGTTCCTCACCATCATTTTTTTCTCTGCACTAATGCACTCGTCTTGCTTGACTTCCATTTTTGAAAACCGAGAACTAGTTTGCAAAGGAAGTGAAATTGGGCTGGGTTTGATAGACGCTGGGCTATCGATTGAGGGTCTAAACGTGTTTGTATTTACAATATTGACGCCGCTAGAGGGTTAAACGTGACCGGTTAAAAAATCTGGTGTCACGACTTATGCAGAGTACAATAGCGGTAAGCGTGCAATCAACTGAAACAATTTCCTTTCCTTCCAACCATTGGTCATAACAAATAGAGCCACCATTGCTTGACGTATGCAACAGTTCAAAAACTGATAAAACGTACTTAGTACACTTCTTATGTGTTCAGGGCTGACATAACTGGTTCAACAGACCAAGTCAGACTATAATACATAAGAGGGGGTATGTTTGCGGTGTTCTTACAAACGTGCTGGTCTCATCGCATACCCACACCGAACCCCAACGTACTTTAGTGGCGCTCCATACAAATCTTTATACAATAATATATGGGACAGGTAAAAATACCCCCTCGTGAATAGACCCGGGAAGTAAGGGGTTAATTAACCAGTAAAACTACGTGAATGTCTAACCCTTCATTACAGCATCATAAAGTAACCTCTGAATTTGCATCCATACAAACCTCAAGGCTTCCATAAACTCAGCTATTCCATGTTTGGCTGAAAAGCTGTTGGCTGAAAAAGGGAGAGGACATAACAAGAGGTGGCTTCATTATCCGACACACAGCAGCGCCAATATGAGCGAGACTGAAGCCAAGACGGAGGAAGTGGTGGCGCCTGCAGCCGACGCTGCCGCCCCGGAGGCGGAAACGACGGAGGAGACTGTGGAGGAGGTCACGCAGTCGCTGGAGGAGATCCTGGCGCTGGGCCAGGGCCTGGACGACCAAGACTACAAGGCCGAGCTCGAGGTGCTGCAGAACGACCCTAACTCGAACCTCTACTCGGCCGTCACCTTCGAGGAGCTCAACCTGTGCGTGCTGCTGCAATTCTATCACTCTTATCTGTCTGGTGCTAACGCTGCTGCTTTACGCAGGCCCGAGCTCCTGCTCAAGGGCGTGTACAACATGAAGTTCGCCAAGCCGTCCAAGATCCAGTCGGTGGCGCTGCCCCTCATCCTCGCCGAGTACGTGCACAGTACTACGTTGTATTACTATTCATTGTACTAACTAGACACTGTTGGCTGGATGCAGCCCGCCGGAGAACCTGATCGGCCAGGCGCAGAGCGGCAGTGGCAAGACCGCCACCTTTGCTCTGGGCATGCTGTACCGCGTGGATGTGAACCTCAAGGCCCCGCAGGCCGTGTGTGTGGGCCCCACCCGCGAGCTGGTGAGGCAGATTATGGCTGTGGTGAACGCCATGGGCAAGTTTATTGGCGTGGACACGTTCCTGGCCATCCCCGGCAACGACCTGGCACGTGGCGAGACTCTGAAGGCTCAGGTGGTCGTAGGCACCCCCGGCAAGGTCGAGGGCATGATCAAGAAGAAGCAGCTGGACACCCGCAACGTCAAGATCTTCGTGCTGGACGAGGCCGATGTCATGGTTGCCGAGGACGGCATGCGCGAGCGCTCCGTGGCGATTAAGCGTCTGATTAAGAACCGTGCGTGCCAGTACCTGCTGTTCTCGGCCACGTACGCTGACGACGTGCGCGACTTCGCCCAGAAGATGGTGCCCGACCACAACATTATCACAGTCAAGAAGGAGAAGCTGACGCTGGACGGCATCAAGCAGTTCTGGATCGACTGCAAGTCTCGCGAGAACAAGTTCCAGGTGCTGTCGGACATTTTCGCCATCCTGACCATCGGCAAGTGCGTCATTTTCGTGCAGCAGCGTGACACCGCCAAGGAGCTGACGCGTGCGATGCGTGAGAAGGGCCACTCGGTCGGCATCCTGCACGGTGCTGACATGGCGAAGGAGGTGCGCGACCAGGTCATTGACGAATTCCGCGCTGGCACGACCAATGTGCTGATTACCACGAACGTGCTGGCGCGTGGCATTGATGTGGCGGGTGTCTCTCTTGTGGTGAACTTTGACATCCCTCTAACGCGAGACCACCGCCCCGACCCGGAGACGTACCTACACCGTATCGGTCGTACGGGTCGTTTCGGCCGCAAGGGCTGCGCTATTAACTTCGTCTACGACAACAAGAGCAAGCAGGACCTGGCGGAGATTGAGGAGTACTACGCGCGTCCTATTACCCAGGCCCCCGCTGACGACATCGAGGAACTCGAGAAGCTGCTGGCTTGGGAGTAAGCGCCGCTTCCCCATGTCAGTCTTTCAGCAGAACCAAAGTAGAACGCCAGCAGAATTTGTTCGCCTTGGATGAACCTCGCCTTGCAATAGACCAGAACACAAGAAGGTGGGCGTAGGAAGTAACGAAGCGAGTAACCAGATGAGGTCGAAACAAGCAAAAATGTCAGTCTTTTTCTATCTGCCTTACACGCTGAAGAAGTTCAGCTTCTTGTCGTCACCGCCCGTGACGAAAGCCACATTGCTCTCGCTCTTGTTGTCTTGGCTCCGCCAAGACAGGTCAAGCAGCTTGCCTTCGTGTGCGCTGACAGTGTGGAGCGGAATCGTGCTGCGAGCATCCCACACCTTAGCCGTGCCGTCGTAGCCACCCGACACGAAGAGATGCTCGTTGTTCGTGCTGTCCGGGTGCCAGGCCACCGAGCTCACCCATTCCTTGTGCGACCGGAACGTGCTCTGCACGATACTTTCACCGCTCTGCTGTGCGCGAGGGTCCCACAAGCGAATGCAGTGGTCCGGGTGCGCCGTCAGCACAAGTCCATTCGCGTTCACGCTCAAGTCCGACACAGCGCGGTTGCCCACAAGCGATTGCGAGCAGGACTGGGTCACCAGATCCCACAGACGCACCGTGCGGTCGCTGCCCGCGGACACAACAACATCCTCGTCGTGCTCCGAGTTCTTGGGGCGGAAGGCCACGCCCGTCACGAAGCTTGTGTGTCCGACCAGCACAATCTCCGCTTCGAGCTGCTGGAAGCTCACGGCACCAGCGCCGTCCTCCGTCTTCTTGTGCTTCTTCGCCGAACGCTGTTCACCTGCTTCTTCCGACGTGCTAGGCGCCTGCCACACACGCACCGTGTTGTCCCAGCTGCCCGTCACCACACGCTTACCAGTCGCGTGCATCTGCACGGTGTCGACACTGTTCAGGTGGCCAGTGAGCGCCGCCACAGGCGCCAGCTTCGCCGTCTTGCTGGTGAACCGCCACAGCTGCGCAAGCTGGTCCTTTCCGCTGCTGGCAATGATGAACTCGCCGTCCTTCTCAGCGCTGGGCGACACACTCACCGCCTTGACAGCGCCCTGGTGGGCCTTCACCGAGGCCTTGCAGTCTCCCTGCGCGTCGTACACGCGCAGCACACCGTCGTAGCAGCCAGTGACAACCAGCTCGTCATCCAGCGCCGCCACAGCGCTCACCCAGTCCGGGTGGTCGCTGCCGTTCTGCTTCTGCGGCTCGGGCAGCGCCTCCACGTACTCGAGCGTCAGCAGCGCTTCCTCCGACACGCCGCTCGACTGCAGGTACTTTTCCAGCGACGAGCGCAGGAACAGGCCGTCGATAAGGAAGTCGAAGGGTCGCGGCTTGTCGCCCGTGGCCAGCAAGTGGTTGACCACCTGCGACAGCCCGCGGCGGTTGAGGCGCGTGGGCACCGCGAACGGGGTTTCCGTCACGCGGATGGCGGCGTCCTTGGTCACGAACTTGACGCGAACCTGGCAAATAATACATGCGGATTTCGTTGGTGACAGTGGGCGAGTGTTCAGGTGGAGGTGGGGACGACGAACCTGGGGTCCTTCCTCGTCCATTGTTGCCTGGGGGTGGATGAAGCTGCACGAACAGGGAGGTGATGCTCAATTGGCAGATTCCAATGCCCCTTCGAGTTGGTGGCTTTGACTGGAGGCGCTGTGGTTTGATGTCGAGCGACTTGATTGGATGATATCGGGTAAGTAGGTAGGGTTATGGGATTGGGTGAAATCTCTATTTGGTGTGGTGAACATCGCCAATGTACTCACTAACTTAGCTACTAAGGGCTAGGTTAATAATGGCATTAGGTGGCAATGACCTTTACTCATGGAGATATTTTTCAAGACGCTAGTTCATGAACTTACTCTGGTCGACACCTTCTGAAGTGCACAAGCCGGCTTAAGAACATAACGAAGTGTCTAATACAAGAAACTGTATAGCTAAGACTAACACTTCGGCTTTCGTTGTTTCGCACTCCCCACACAATCTGTTCCGAGTGAGTCCGGTATACCGTGTTAATCTACAGCAATTGCGATTTGGCACCGTAGAAACAGATAATTTAAGAATCTTTTCCGAGTTGATCATTTTGGAAGTCACTGAAAACGTATCAGTTTGGGATTTTACATGTTAATACGGACGGCAACTGATCCCTATTGTAAGTGCACCAACATTCCGCCTGCAAGCTCTGCACGGGGATGTTCATGACGATTCGAAGTGAAGGGTTCTGATTAATGAACGCACCAAGCATGTTCAATTTCTTTGCATTCCTACTCGTGCCACGTACACGAGTCTCCCATGCTGGGAATCGAGCGTGCTTGACACGCCGACCTTTTGCTTCGTCTTGGACGCGAGCGTTTTTAGCACCACTCGCCGCGATCCTCATGTAGCCGCAGTATTTTGCCCCAATGCGTTAGACCTCTTCACCCGATCATTCAGCAGCCTTGTTCAACATCGTGGGGCGCAACGATATACATGTACCTTCCGGTCAAGTCTCTGCAGTCAAGACCGCGGCCAAACTAAGCTTTCATCATTTTCCGAAATTCTTACGACAAAAAGACTGAAACGATGTGACAGAATGAATGGAGTTACTGTTTGATTGAGGAACTAATTGAAGCAAAGTACGCAGTGCATTGCCATTATCGCAACAACGAAGTCGAAAGTTCTGCTGTGAGAAACGCACACGCCGGCTTGTTGTTTTTCTCTCAGGCTAAATTGTTTCTAGCGCCAATGCGTGCGATGTCCACGTACTGATAGTATTGGGTCGCGACACTTGAGACCTCCTTTTTTGTTCTCCCCGCGGCTTTGAAAATTTGCCGAACATCCTCTAGCGACTTCCCCTCAGAATGCAACAACTTGAAGTAATTGAAGAGAAGATTCTCGTTCTGCATCATTCGAGCGATGGACTCCTTTGCTTTGGCGAATTCAGCGGCGGCTGCAGCCTTCTTGAGCGCCGCCGCCTTATATCCTGGAACGAGCTTTTTCATGCTCTTCAACTTCGACAACATGCCGGTGGTGCTAAATCGTTCTTCGCCTTCCTGGGTGTTGCCACGCGTTTCGAGGGACCTTAAAAGCGTTCTCTCATTGGTGCTGACATCGCCCGAGAGCTTGGTCGCAGCAGCTTCGTCGAATAGAAAGACCACGGCGCACATGATCAAAACTTGGAGCAGTCGCATGTTTAGGCTTGAGCAAATTAGGGGCAACGGTCGTTGTGGGGTTCGCAGGGAAATTTGCGGAATGGGGTCAGACTGGGCCCCCACGGTCCCTGGCAGGGGGGAGTGTACTTGTGCCGCTGGATCGTCAACTTGTACGGTATAGCCGTTGCATACTATCCGATGGATAGTACAGTAGTGTACTGCATGTCATATACATGCAATACAAAAAATTAATACAGTGTATGAAGTTCCTTTCCTCTTCGTCGCATGTTGGGCTCCTGCGATCTGCCATCAGACCATCCGTTCTGGCCGGGGCGACGCAATCGCCGGCCAATTGATATGGGAACCCCGTTTAGCCACTGGTAGCGCGCCGGTATATCGGCTGACTGAGCCGATATGTGAGCCGATTCCCATGCAATTACATGTAATCTTACAGAGGTCGACAGCATCGAGGACGCTTTTAGTCGTAACTTTTTATTTTCTGCCCGTTTTTGGTCAAACTTTCGGGAGGGCTTTGATTTGCCCCCTGTATGGTATCCACAAAAGCACAGGAAACAGTGCTAAACCCTAGCGGTATTAATCCCAAAAATAAGTTTTCACCTACCCCGATGGCCTTCTAAGCCAATGATAGATCAGTATTTCAACCTCACTCAGTAATACCCTCTATATAATATTGATACAATTTATGCGATTACAGAGGGTTTTGACTTTGCATACAAGAATAAAGCTTAAATTGCGGATGTGTTCAACGCATTTTCTCGATAACCGCTCGATAAAAATCAATCTAAGCACCAGAAATAAACCCAAGAGACAAAAAGGAAGCGATCCATGTGTTAAAATAGTTCAAAAAAGCGTCCTCGATGCTGTCGACCTCTGTTAGTTGGGCACTTCGCTCCTATCCCAGGATTACTGGGCATATTACCGGTATGTGCATAGCCATCCGCTCATCCAAAAAGGGCGTAGTTGCGTCAGAAATACCGCATAATGGCCAATGGAGACCCCCAACGATTAAAACCTGTGAAGCGAGTTGTATTGTTGCAACTTCCGAATCTGGTAAGTTTTAGGGCAGAACTTGGTTTTGTCCATATATAGTACTCAAGTAATAAGTAGGCTCGACGCGCGAAATTGGACATCAGTTTTATAGCTGTTGCGATCAGCAGTGTAGGGCGCTCAATCATCATGCTGCAACGACTTTCAAGTGCTCGCCACGGCGTGTGGGCGGCGTGGATGTCACTCCAGGTCGAGTACCAAGGAAGTTACTCGGATCAGCGACTTCAGCAACTCGGACACTACATGAACGAGATCAGTACACTTCGGCTGCTGCTTGTGTGTGTGCTGACACCGCTGCCATGCATCGCCCTCAGTCTGATGAAAGAAGTGCCACCTTTGGCTCCACCTGAAGCTGGTGTCTACGGGAACGGCGTGTTTTTCGCTCGATCCTGGGCGGTGATGTGTTTCATGGCCGTCTCAGCGCTACTGCAGATGGGCCACGGCGCTCCAAAACTCAAGCTGTCGAATCTGCAAATTGCCGTCGTCTCGGTGTTGGCGGCGACATTCTCCGACCTCTTCATATTCGGTCTCTGCGCTCTGACCGTCTTCCCTCTTCCGTTCGGTCTGCTCATCGCTGGACCACCGTTCGTGTTGGTGATTGGGATCTGCTTCACTTACATTTCAGGACCGCGGTGGCGGGCAGATCCGTCCTTGTTTGTCGAGGTCCAGCGCCAACTCGTCGTGTACCAATGCCAAACGACGCTCCCCTTTGTCTATCCGCTCTACATCCTCGGGTTCGTGTCTCTCACAGGCTGGAACCAGGTGATTTTCGTCGCTGTGTTGCCGATTATCCAGATTATCGCGAAAAACTGGATCAGTCGTGCACTCGGCGATGATGACGATCAGAAGCCCCAGTGCGTTATCTTCGTCGTCGAGGTCTACAACGCCCTCTACGTGTCAAATGTGCTTCAGACCGCGTCATCTTGGGCGTCGAT
>JAHQIV010000287.1:0-25180 GCA_030463285.1 Phytophthora europaea | reverse complement strand
GCTCCGGGAGGCGCGTGAGCACCTCGGCCAGCAGCAGCGTGGACCGCGAGCGCACCTTGTCGTCGCCGTTGGTGAGGTACGCGCCCAGCGCTTGGATGAGCGTCTCCATGCTCACGCTGCGATGCACCTGCATGACGACGGTGTTGAGCCCCGTCTTCTGCGCGGCGTCATCGTTCTCAGGGTCCACGAACGCGTCGATGGCCGGTGCCAGCGGCGCGTCCAGGCTGAACATCGGGAGGTGGTGACACTCTTGAGTCTCTTTGGTGAGTGACTTGACTTGGTGGTTGGTTTAACAGAGAGTCTTGACATCTGTTTAAAGTCTACATATATCTACCTGCAGAATAGACTCTTAACTCTAATGCAACGACTTCGTGGGAGCCTCCAAGAAGCGATACAGTATTAGCTTTCACGGGGTTAGTTTTGAAAGGCAACAAGCTCGAACATGCGTCAGTCGTAGACGCGCATGATGGAGCGGACCCGTGCACGGCAGAATGGGCAGGCGTGCGACGTGTGCATCACCGTCCTCAGACACGCGTGGCATCCAGCTCGGTGTCCGCACGGCGCGCAGACTGCATTTCGTCGCTGCGAGCAGCACAGTCCGCACAGATCGTCCTCCTGCTGAGTCTGCTGCGATGACGAGGCAGCGTTGTCGCTGCTGCTGTCGTCTTCGCTTGGCGGGGGCTGCTGGGCTGGCTGAGCAACCTCCACAGTCTTCTGAGAAAAATGTGCAGGCGCTCCTACGTCTGCGTCGCTCGATCCCTGGAGACCTCGCAGCATGTCTTCAAGGGGCTCTTCCTCGTCCTCGTGGGGGTGCGCGGGATCGGGCTCCTGCTGCTCCAGTGCGCGGCCAAGACGTCGAAACAATGGATCGCTGTCCTCATCCTGCTGATGCCCTTGCTGCCGCAACGTCGATGATCGTACGTTCTGGACGAGCTCGTGCGGCCAGTAGTAGAGCTCGCCGTGCGGCGCGTCGAACGGTGGCATGTGGACGAGAGGAGCCCCGCTATCGCGGGAATAAAAGTTGGAGCTCTGTAGAACCTCCTTCCAGCGCTCCAGGTTGCGGAGGCTATCGGCAGCAAAGACGAGATCCCGCGTTTGCACGTCCTCCTGGCTCATGGTCTTCCGGCAGATAGGAGAGCGCGTGAGCCTCTGACGCTTCACACGCTGACACAAGACTGGCTTGTCGAAGATAAACGCGTTGTCATGTTTGAGCCAGCAGAAGCTGTCACTGGATGGGAAGGGCGACGCACGTGCAGCTTCATCGACGAGCAACACAGCATCAGGTCGCAGCTCTCCTGGTCGGTGAAAGATACACAACTCTTTGGACGTGCGTTGCTTGTTGCAGGCCACTACTACCCCCCAACGCTTCTTCCAACGGAACTTGCCTCGCAAAAACAGCCAACCACTGTGGACTTTCATGTGCTCCAGGAGAGTTGTAGCGACCTCGGCCCGGCGGTACTGACGCGCAAGATCCAACGGCGAAAGCCCCTTGCGGTTGAGTACGAACGCATCCGCACCCGCTTCTAATAGCGCGACAACTATCAGCGAGTCGCGGTTAGTCATTGCCGCGTAATGCAGTGCCGTGTTTTGGAGTTTGGAGTCGTCCTCGGCGTTGACATCTGCGCCTGCGGCAATGAGTTTGCAAACCACTGGCTCGCCACGCTTGCTCTCTGCAGCTACCATGAGTGGGGTAGAACCTTTGCGGTGGTGCTTCCAGTTGACGAGGTTGGGCCCCAAGTCGTCCGATGAATCCACCAGCATCTGCTGCAGCTTTGCGTCGTCGCCATCTCGGGCGGCTTTCCACACCGCGACGCACTCCGCTCGAGTCATGGCGATCGTGTTGGTGCTTGATCGAAGTTGCTAGTACGGCGACAAATTTGAAATGAGCCTTTGCTGTCGGTGAGCCCACGCCATGAGTACAAGAGAGCAATGGCTGACATGTTTCCAGTAAACCAGCTTTAGTCGAAAATGCAGCCATGTCGTCTTCCGTGTCGCACAAGTGGTGGGTTGCGTCAAGCAGTCCAGCACGCGGAACGAACCTGCAGTAACCCGGGAATTGAGGTTGTTCAAACCACGCCGTATAGAGGCTTTCGACAGACTGCTACCACATTTTCGGATATCTCGTCGACCCGCAGACGTGAGGCACAGATTATCGGTTTTACCGGCGTTCTTCGTGTGGCTATCGCCATCGCGGACGAAACATTTTCATCAATCATGAAAGAGTCCCAATGCATTACGAAGATTTTTTACGCCAAACAAACGAATACAGTGGACTATGACACACCAATCAGTCCTGGATCCTAACCACGCCGTCGGCATGAGCGCGGCAAACTGGGCACAATGAACTTTCCTGCGTGACAGCGCGCATGCAATCGTAACAGCCAGCAACATGCCCGCAAGGAATACAAACCGAGTCGCGATGATTTTCAGCACAAACGATGCACCTGTCGTGCAGGAGAGGCCGAGGCTCGTTTGGGTCGCCGCTGATGGTGATCACAGTCGCCAATGGGAATACCGGTACTTGCCCCGTGACCTCAGTCTGGTCCAGTTGTAAATCACCCCACACGAAGCCGTTATCGTCCGTGATGAAAGGCGGCGCTGAGGCTCGTGTCCGGGTTTCGATGGGCTGGGCTGGCTTCGGGGTTTCCAACGACCCTATCTTGTCCGTGTGAGCAGATGTGTCAAAGCGGGGCAGCTCAACCAAAGATTCGGCTCTTGGTAGCGGTGTAGCAGCGACCATGGCAGCGCGAGACTCCACGCTCGCTCTGTGCGGTGAACCCACGTATGTAGTGCTGATTGTCGTGCCATTGCACTCGCCATCTCGCCTACCAAGTGCTCTCATCCACGCGTCACGACTTGTCTCCGTGTCACAAGCAAAAACAAACTCTCGAGGCTTCAGGTTTGCCTTGTGGACGTGAGTTCGTCCTGAAGACTTGTATCGACTGTAGCGTCGGGAAAACAGTCGCTGGTAGATCACCTTCGTGTCCAGTCTAAAGCCGTTCGCCTTCCCATCCGAGAACGTCGAGCAGTGTGTGGTATCAGCTAAACTGTCCTGCCAAAGCACTGCCTCCGGGTGAGCCTTATCTGGCCCACTGAAGATACATAGCTCCGACGTTGTGCGCTTCGAGTTGCACGATAGCAGCACACACCAGCGTCGCTTCCAGAATCCCAGCAGCGACTTCGAGCGCAGATGCAGCCAGCCACTGTGGACTTGCAGCCTGGAGGTCAGAGCTGCGGCCGCCTCCTTCCGCCCACGCAGCCTCGCCACATCCAGCGCCGTGTGCCCCTTTCCGTTCAATGCAAACGGGTTGGTGCCGGCGTCCAGCAGCAGATCCAATTGTGCGATCCGGTTATTGTACGCTGCGTAATGGAGGGCTGTGTTCCTGTGTTTGCAATTATCCGTTGCGTCGAGATCTGCGCCGAGGTGGATCAATGCGCGGACGGTCTCAGCTCCATGTTTCTTTAGTGCAGATACCATCAGCGGAGTCGTGCCCTTGACGGGGTGGGGCTGATCGAGCAGAGCTTGAACATCGTCAACGGACTCTTTGCTCACGAGCTGCTGGAGCTTCTTGGCGTTGCAGCTTTTGGCAGCGCGCCACAGCACAATCTCCTTGTCCTTGGTCATATTAAGCTTAGTACCTAACGACTCTTGTTCGACACGCAGCAAATCGAAGAATGAACGCTGATGGATGTTTTGATGGGCACTTTGGTACAATGAATATCCAGCAACAATGTACCTACCTAACAGTCTGTTAGAAGCGCTAACGTTATGCGATGCGGTACATCTCTCCATCACGAGATTCTAAAGGCGGCACTGTCCGTGATCTCCCGTCGGCACACGGGACACGAGTGTCGGTGGAGTCGCTTCACACACGTCGAGCAGTAGCTGTGTCCACACGGAATGAGCACTTTGTCCACCGAGTTGACGAGACACACGACACACACCAGCGCCTTCTCGGCGTCTCTCTTGTCCCTCAGAGCTTGCTCGACCTGCTTGAGCGCCGCTCGTCGATCTTCCTCCGCCAGCGCCGCACGATGCTGCAGTCGCAACATCTCAGCCATCAACTCCTCGTAGCTGGTGCTCAGCGACACGTTCAGACGCGCCAGCAGCGCGTTCACCTCGACGATCACGCCGACCGTCGAGGATCCTCCTTCCTCCGCCAGCAGCTCCTTGTGCTTGGCCGATTGAGATGGACGGGGGCCAGTCCACGCGACGTCGACCACCTGGCCGTCCTTCCTCGCCCCCACCGACTGGAAGCAGTAGATCTGGGACACCGCGTACCACCTGATGCAGCTCTTGGTCACCTGCACCATCACCTCACCGCTGCTGCTGGGCTCCTCCTCGTCGTTCTTCACCTGGCCGTAGCGCAGGACGCCGTGACTGTCCTCGACTGCCACGATCTCCCCCGGGAGACACGCGCGTAGCGGCACCAGCTGCACACAGGCGCGGTCCACGTCGGACAGCGGCTCCCCCAGCAAGTCGCGCAGTCGCTCCTCGATCAGAACCGGGAGCTGCTCGCCTCTAGACGCGTCGAGGCGACGCGGACTCGTGTCAACGCTGAGTCCTGCAACATGAGGGACAAGAGGGTCTTCGAATCTGGGTTGACTGCTGTAGACAGAGAACGATGGGCTGTACACGCGGGCGCTGCAGGAAGTGGGCGAGCCGCCCCCGTCGTCCGCAGCCAGGAGCGACGCGTTCATCCCTTCTAACGTGACTTCCTTCTCTCACTGCACAGTTCTTCTTCAAGCAAGAGATGGGTACAGGAACACGAATGTAGCCATGTGGTCACCCTAAACTTCAACGTATTATAAAAGTAATGCATTTAATTAACGTAGCCTAGCACGCGTCCTGCGAGAGCAGTATCGATATATCTAGGAGGTCTAGACTAGGACGGCACGTGGAAGACGGAGCTGGAGACGATGTTCTGGCGGCAAATGGGGCACGAGGGGCGCGGTAGCTGCCCGACGCAGGACGCGCAGTAGATGTGGCCGCACGGGATCAGGACGCGGTTGACCTTGTTTTCCAGGCACACGGCGCACACTAGCGAGTCCTGCACTTCCTTCTTCTCGCGGATGGCTGCGTCGATCTGCGCGGCGGCTGCGCGTCGACTTGCCTCCGCCACCTCCAGACGACGCTGCAGACGTAGATTCTCGGCCATCAGATCTTCGACGCTCGTGTCCAGCGTCACATTCAGACGCGACAACAAATCGTTGACAGCTGACAAGACGTTTGATGAAGAGACTGCAGACGGGGGTGCCTTGACGTGCGAAAACCCGGACACAATCGCTCCATCCTGCGATTCAGGTGCAACAGAAACCACCGATGCTGGCAACGCGATGTTGTCCGAGTGGCTGGTCACGAGATCATCTGCTGGGCGTTCGCTAGTCGCGGTGTTGTTGCCACTGCTGCTGCTTCCATTGCTGGTCCCCACGCGAGCGGACCGGAAGAAGTACAATTGGGTCGCGAGCAGTAATCGAGTCGATGAGCTGGCCACCTTGACTTCAAATTGACTCACACCCGCGACGTTACTGACCTGCTCCCGCAAGATCTTGCCGTAGCAAAGCGTCCCGCTTTCGTCCTCCACTGCCACTAGCTCTCCAGGTAAGCACGAACGCAACGGAGCCAACTCTACATTAGCGCAGTCCACTTCGGACAACGGCTGGCCCAGCACTCCACGAAGGTTCTCAACGATAAGCACGGGGTCTTCGTAGATATCAAGCAGCTGCAGCACACGCGGAATCTCCACCTCATCACACGTCAAGATAGACTCAAGCACGGAGCAATCTTGCAGCACGCCTCCGAGAAGTTGGTTGATACACCTGGCCACCAAGTGGCTCGCCCGCATTCCCATCTCGGAACGAGCCTCGAGCGTGCACTTTGCAATATAGATGCGCCTTCTTGTCTGATCCAAGAAAGACAAGCTTTCTTGGCGCGCGGTCTTGGTTACATCGATTCTACGGGCGAGGAAATCTAGCTTCGCAATGAATCGCGAATGTAGTTCCGCCACGCAATTCACTTCGTACGTAGCCAGATTAACGATGCGGTGGTTGAGGTCTTCAAAGTCAGGTATGAATCCAAACGCATCGTACGATGATGCTTTCTGCTGCTGGGCTGTGATAATTTTTCGCAACCCGTCGGCGAACTGCTGCGAGGCCAACACGCTGTTGAAGTGCGCGATATCGTCACGCGCTATTAGTTCGGTCGGATTGTCCTCCCCATCTAACTCTTCGGTCACAACACTAGTAATTCCCGGTACTCCCAATATCTTGCAGCACCTCGTACTGATTCGAGGGTGAACCACGTGAAGCTCCGTGAGATCAATACTCGAGCACAATGCTGCTGAATCGTTGTATGCCATCAGCAGCATTGACTGCATGACTGCCGTGTTCGATGGTAGGAAGATAGCATTTTTCTCCTCGAGCGAGAGTCGACGGCTAGATTCACTAATGGCGGTAGCGAGGAGATCGATTGCACGTGCCGATGCGATCAGCTCGTTCAAGTTCAGCGGATGACCACAGCATTCTTCGTTCAGATCGCGCAGCAAACGAATATAATCATTCACTTCGGGTGCTTCTTTTGAGCCCATGTGTCGGAACAGCGCGTCGTATGCACCGAAAGCGCGAGGTACCTCAAACATCAACGGCGATAAATTCTCGCCTAAATGGAAGAACAGACGGGAACCCTTGACGAGAGTTGATCCAACTGGGATGACTGCCGCTGTTGTGAGACGTTGCTGCGTTTCCACGCCTAAATCGCTCCAATGTTCCTGCAGAAACTTGAAAATTGCTTGAAACACTTCGACCATCGGCAAAAAGAACTGCCAATCCAATGACCTTGATGACACTGCACGATCGCCATTTGTAATGGACAGTAAATGCGCCACGACTTGGTTCTGCGGGGGTGGCGACTGAATTCCGAGCCTACTGTAAAGAACGCGTGGAGGTAGGGCCGCGTTTGCTAGTATTGGCATCGTCGAGTACACAAGCGCCTGGTCTTCCGGAGTGGCACAATCTGAATACTTTCGCACAACAGACCGCGGCATAAATTGCCCTAGTTGTCTTTCCGAGGAACCCAGTTGGCCCAAATTGTCGGACGTACTTTCTGCCTCGTACAATGTGGCTGGGACGAAAGCTAGCGGCGCTATTCTCTCGAAAAATGACCGTGATCGATCAAATTTGTCAAAGTTCTGCACAAAATACTGGTGTAATGCCGTGATCAGATGGTCATCCTCAGGTGTTAGAGCTTGCTTGCCCGAGCATTGCTCATCAATGCGTTGGGCGCACTCCACAAAAATCTCGACAGTCACTTCAGTTTGTAGTCCGATCTCAGCCATAAAGTCGAGCCATTCTATCGTCCTATAGCGCTGAGCAGGAAATTTACCGGGAACACCGTCGTAAATTGCGGCGAGAACACTATTTCGAGGGTCACAGTAAGCGCCTGCGGGCAGATAGCTAGCGCCTTCACCCTCTTCAGTGCGGAACAACGGCGATGTCCGCAGTAAGGCCGTCAGCTCGGCACTACCGCGCAATGATTGCCACTTTTGCAGGAGGATTAGCAATATCTGGTCCCGTTGGAATTCCACCATATCACTGTACATCGGTAGCACGTACATCAAGAGTTTGCTGTCGCTCATTTCTTCCACACCAAGTTCCCTGTAGAATGCGTTTAAACGTGGATTGCTCTTGAGAAAGCGCTGTCGAGCATCGGGTGGCAATGGCATATCGGTCAGGTTAAGGCCCGGTGGGATGAGGAAGAAATCCTGTCCACCGTGTATGGCGCAAGGAACATTTCCAATGTTTACGAAAATTGGCAACTGCTTCAGTCGTTCCATTTGTATGCGATTGTACCCTCCATAGGTGTCTCCATTGTGACTGAAAAACTCCGCAATCAGGACTGCCTTGGCCTCGTCAAGTTCTCCCCAGCGTAAATTTCCCCAATCTGAGGCAAAAATGCCGTCTAAAACAGTCAAACCCAAATCAGCACTACGGGACACAATGTCACTTTCTTGGCCACCAAGATACGCAAGTTCCACCATTGAGATATTCAAATCGGTGAGGACGTTATGAAGCGTCTCGCGACTGCAAAACTCGTGGGATTCGTCTTCGACTGGATACACTGGCAGAGCAAACCCTTCACCAATTTCTGCAGTTTCAGCGCCATCTGCATCACTGACATTATCCAAGTCCAAAGAAATTGAGTTAGGCGATAGCACTTCTGCAACAGCATCGCCATCATTCGAAAAACTTTCCAGAATCCTTGGGTACTCTTCGTTTTCTAGTGCTGGAGACGGAATATTCTCCAATTGAACTGCTTCCTCGGTTTCACCACCAGACAAGCCATCAGATTCATTTTCACCATCACCCTCAACGTCTTCTTCATCACCCTCTTCCCCATCTACTTCCTCTACTCCCTCATCACCATCTACTTCCTCGTCAGAATACAAGTCTTCAGCTAGTTCTTCTTCCGTTTGGAACTTTGCCGAGCTTAGCTCCATCAACCGCTTACGCTCGGCATCGAAGTCGGCCAGTTTTTGCTCTTGCTGCATTGCAGAAGCCTGAAACAACTCAGCAACTTGTGCAGATATATCACTATCTGCCGAGCCGTCCCAAACGCAAATAGCCTTGTCCATTTTGCTGCAAGATACCAGTCGCGAACCTTTCACGGGAATAAGCGGCCAGGAAGAAAAATATCCCATAGATCGGCGCTCAAAATGCACTACTTGCCAGAAGCGATATAGCCATAATTCGTCAATTTCAACAGGCGAGCTTGGATCCCACTCAATAATGGCTTGGTTCTTCCAGGAGGATGGCAAAACTCGTTCGATGTTATCCGAAAGGGTCTTGATCGAGAAAGAAGCCAGCCCAAAAATCGTAGTAAAGCGGGTATCCGAGAAATACTTTGCTAGTCGACGTGAGGCTGCTAATGACACAAACAAATGGCCAAGCGGGCGAAGCAGCTCGATCTGGTTGAATGAGGCTAGTACGTAGCTTGTGCGACGTTGATTCACTCGGAGAACACCTATAGTTCCATCTTCCAGCGGCAACAAAGAGAGCCCATGGAACTCGGTCCATACTGGGTCCATGTCACTTGGCAAGGGGAACGACAGGTCGCTCAAACAATACTCCAACAGGGACAGGCAGATATCCGAGTGAACCTCGGAGCTGCTCACACTTCTTAAAAAGCGTCGCATCACTTTTGGCGTGACAGCGTACATGCGCGATGGCAGAAGCCGTGAGCAATCCTGAAGAATTCTTGAGGGAACATCGAAAGCTGGAAAGTGGAGCTGGGCAAATGATGACACCTAGATACGCACAAATTAAATACTATCAATACTGTGATCTTAATGTGATAAGATCAAGTGCCCACCAGGGTTACCTGAATGTTCATTCCGCCCATATCAAGCTGATAGCCGCTTCCCAAAGCACGAAAGATACCGTCGGTACACAAGAACAACTCCCGCGTACCAATCGTATGGAATGTATGAGCCTGCACAAGAGCACCAAGTTCTTTTCCCTCGTCTCGCTGAAAAAATAAAACGGTAATTAGCGTTCAAAAGAGAAACATTGTCAATCAAATCGTCCACATCGTACCTTTTGAAGCGTTGGCCAGATGTTATAGAGCGATTTTGGGAAAGACCTTTCATAGCGCCGTTTTGCAACCAGGAGGAGCTTGACGTACGCATCTGAGGCTCCATCCTCTAACAGAATACGGTTCCAACCGGCTGCAACTTGCTGCTCGCTTCCACTTGCGCCAGATGCAATTGCTTCGGTGCTGATTTGGTTTGAAGACGCTGTCAATGTGAGCTGCTTGTCCTTTATGGACTTTTTGAAACAACCATTGATATGGACGGGAAGCCCCACTTGCTGGTGGGTGTCTACAATCTTGTAGACGTGGCCGCGCAATCGTGGGGCAGGGCTACCGTCACGGAAGATATGGCACGCTACACTAACGTAAGGAGTTGAGTGAAGCATTTCATGCACCGCAGTACATGCCAAGTCACGACTCCTTCCCAGTCCAATATTATCCGCAAACAACCACGTGTCTTGATACTGGCGGTTTTCCAACTCGAGGTTTACCACGAACTCCATTTGATTCTCAGGGATTACAGGACTCTTGAAAAAACTTTGGAGCGAGAATTTTTTCTTCCACTCTTGGTTTTGACGAGTCATGTTGCGTTTCCGCAACGTGCCATCGGGCGAATCAAGAGACACATCACCATGGCAGTGAGACGCATATTCGGACTCCTTGCCCACGCTCCACACTGAAATGCGGTGGACCGACTCCGTGAATATTAACGTCTGGAACAGCTGCGACTTCAAAAAGGAAACCAATTTATCTGCTTTTCTCGCATCCAACACATAGGATGACACAACTGACCTCGTTTTCCGCCAGGGAAATCGAATCAGCGTACTGCCTGTTCCTCGGGAGATATTGCTTGGGCATGCAGGGAGAGTTGTGAACGGAAGTAATTGATCCGGGTATCGAACAAAATCTTGGCCCAGCACCTCGTACCGACGTCCGATACTTTTTGCCCGCTCTGAAGATGGAGTCAGAATTGTAACACCTCCGGCAGAAGAGGATAGATAACACCCGGTTGGATCTAAAATGTAGAAGCCGTCTCCACTGAGAATTTGCATACAGTCTGACACGACGAACCCACACAGAAGTCCTGCTCGCGAAGTCTCCCCATGGAACAAGTTGTTAATGTCGTCTTCGCTCAGCACCATATCGTGAATATGTATGCATAGTGCTTCATCTTGAAGGGGTTGGAGCGAGGGTTGAATCACACGCTGCGATGAATGATGACGGGTATCCAAAAAGAAATCTACTTGGGTGCCTCCAAATCGCTCAGCCGCAAGAATTGTCTCCCAAAGGAATGCACGACACCATTCTGATCGAGGCGGCAACACATTTTGCAACGCAACGGCAGGTGGGCAGACAACACGCCGGCTAGTCACCGACGTCTGCGCGAGTTTTGAGTGTAGCGAGGCAGCACCCAACTGACGTGCTACATCTTTAGGAACTCCCTTCGACACAAACGTCGCTCCTCGTCGAACTTCTCGCGATTCGTTCCATTCCATGTCATCAAACGTAAGCTGAACAGCTGGAATGAGCCGATCCGAGTGATCGAGTAATACCATCTCCTGTGACACAAACGAGTTTAGCGCTGTCTCCAATGACGACGTATCCTCCCCGACAATTTCATAAATCTTTAAGCATGCCGCAATTTGCATCTCTTCCAGAATTGTGTTCCGTGGGAGCCTCATGATGGCCTCCAAATAATCGACAGTGGTAAACTTCTCCTTGAGGCCAAACGAAGCAATAAGTGATCGCGGGATGATATGTTCGCTTGGGCAGCTATACAGCAATGGTTCAAGGCTAGCATCAGCCTCTACAGCAATTTGACACGGATATGCAAACCTATTGCCTGTCCAAATCCACAATGCGTTCGCGAGCTTGCGATGTACCGGGGACATTGCCCAACCCTCCTCATCTGACAGTCGGTGGCTTTCAACCTCTTCGTACATCCGATGTATTTCCGATAACGGAAAACGCCAAGTGGTAGTCTTCGACGCCATCCGTTCTCCAGCATCTTTCTTACGTCGATGATCCTCCCATCTGATACCAATTGCCTCGAGCTGCTTTGCTATCACAAAAGAGTCAATCTGTTCTTTCCACCCAAAGGCGGCAATCAGCTCCTCCGATGTCAACTCGCCGTCCAGAATATCCATCGAAGACGAGCAAAACCACTGAATTCGTCAAGCATGTATGCACAATATAGACGAGAATGTTAGTAAAATGTTTAGGCCAGTCGGGAAAACAGTTCGCTTACGTACCGCGTCCTTAAGTGGTCTCATCTTCGAAGCACTTGAAAAGCGACGGCTGCCACTTTCGGCTAAATTTTTCCAAGGCATTGCGGGGTCTGGTGCTTCGAGACAGACTGGTAGCCACTGTACTTCTGTTAAGTCTGCCACAATATCCTGAATGGCTCGCACACTTTCACTATCCCCTTCCTGCTCCGGGTCGTCACCGGATGTTGATTCCGACATCATGACATCGAAGTGTTTGTTAACAATCGTCAGCAAGCTGTGTGCCTTTTGGAGCGCCTGGTCGACGGAAGTTTCGTCATTTTCTTCTGACATCGCTTCGATTGAACGCGCGCTTTCCAATACTGCATGGCATGATAACCCTGTTCGAAGTCCCAGGGAGCGTAGAATCTCAACTGTCGATGGGGTTGAAAACGCAGGGGCAGGGAGACTGTTTTCGCCCACTAACTCACTTAGAGCACTCACACTAGGATCATGAAGCTGGTTAACTGCCCGAAATACTCGTTTCCTGGATGGGATCACAGGATGAGTTCTAATAACTTCCCGGAAGCGCGAATCATTTCGCTGGTGAAACGGGAGCGTATCTAGCGCACTAACCAACACAGAATCTACCAAAGCACTGTCTCGGGTTTCCAAAGTCGCCAATCGAGGGAAAACATGATCCAGCAAAATTTTGGTGTAGCTCCATTCCTCCAGCCCGCAATCGCGCAAAAATCTTCTCGTTTCGTCTTTCTCAACACGAAAAAATGAGTCGTCAAGGATCCTGGGATCGGCATCTTCACCAGGTACGTAACCACCTCGCCTTAAACTCACAAAATGTACGCCTGCAGTATTTTGAGCACCCATTACTTTCAAAACCGGGCTCGCGGATACAGGAAATATCGGGAGCTCGAATAGAATTGGTTGGTAATCGTTTGCCACAGCATCAAACGAGTTGTGAGAGAAGAAGTCGCACAACACCTGTCGCTCGGCTGCTGTCGCTGCAGCGAAAATTTCGTCGAAGCTTTGTCTCTCATGACGGAACTGATAGCGGCTAAGAGCTGCCAATACGCCATTTGAACTTAACCTATAGGCGTACTTGTGGGCTAGTAACCACTGCACGGTCTTTTCACCGGTGACGTACGTCGTATCCACAATATAAACGCCGACTTTCGCGAGGGTTTGCTGTAATTGACAAAGTAACTCCGGCGCCACTGGGGCTGTTTCAGAATGAGGGAGAACGAGACTAACGTTTGCAGAAAGGCAAACCCAGCGATTTCCCCCATCGCCAATTATGGGAACCAGTGGCCACTTCATGAAGACTTGGGGTAGCTGTTCGATTGTTGATAACTGCGTCTCAACATATGTCCATAGCTGTCGTATCCATTCCTTTTTGGATTGATGCTCCGTCGCAAGGGAAGTAGACTCTAAAGTAAATATACCTTCCTGGATTTTACTCCAACAGCGACCTAGCCTATGAGGCAAGAAAATATCTAGAATTGCTGGGAGGTCCACCACACTGAGATTAGAGTTTTCGTATACCAAGGGCACTTGGTCAAAGACTTGCTTGAACTCCTTGCGCACCACACGATGCGGGAACTCATCCAAAAGTTGTTCTTCCATCGCATTCCCAAAAAAGTAAATCAGTTGCTGTGTTCTTGAGTCGGAATTACCACTCAGTGTTTCAGTGAAATAAATGGTTCCAAACTTTCCGTCTTTCAGTGGCAGCAACGGCAGTTGGTTGAGAACTTGAATCGCTGATCGTTCTAACGATCCGTGACAGTCCGATATGCAGAACTGAACAACTCGCCTGAGAACATCTTGCTCCAACTTTGGTAAGAAAATTCCCTGTCGAGTTAGTTGCCGAAAAAAGCTAGGTGTCATCGCTCCATAAACAGCGTCGAGCTCAATCAATAAACTGCGTAAGGCTACTGGAAGAAGCACTGTCGCTAACGATGCCGTCTCCAGTGCAACTTCTAGTGTTTTCCAGTGAGTAAGACTATCGTCCACTAAAACACAAGCACTTGGGGTGGCAGATTTCCTTGGAACATCCAAGGACGTGTTCTCCACCGATTGACTTGTTGACGAAAAAAATACAGGGCGTTTCGTCATGATGCGGAAGAGTTCGAGGGCGATGACATCCCATGGACTGGCAGGAAGCTTTGTCGGAAAAAATGATAAGTACTGGGATGAGTCTACCTCGCACATCTCTTTTGCTTCCAGCAGGAAGGTTAGATAGGCAGGAGCAACTGCATCCGCCAAGAGACTAGCATTCCACTCCGAGCGAAGTTTTCCATCGCCAGTCATATCATCACCATGCCAAATGTCGCGCCGGTTTGAAGACAATTCAAAGTAACCATTGATATGGACTGGTAAACCTACACGAACTGGGAGTGGCAAAAAGCAAAAAGCCCTTCCTTCCGTCGAGACTCCGTCAATACGACCAGCGACCCCGACCCAAGGAATAAGCTTAAGAGACTCATTTTCAGCAGCACAGGCAATCTCACGTGCTTTCCCACCTCCAATTTGGTTGCATACGAGATATGTTTCGGTGGTAGCCTCCATCCGATCGCCCTTTGTCTCCACTAGCCCTTGATTCATCGGAGTTCCTGCTTCACCACCGAAGTGACTGTACGTTTCATTCAGTTGTTTCTGTTGTTGTCGGCGAACATGGAGAACCTGAGTCACGGATGGCAGCTCTTCAGCTGGTGTTGATCTTAAGCGCGCGTAAAATTCTCTTTTAGCGGATAGTTCCGTTGTTCGTGGCACGCTTCCTGACAATTCTCTGTTTCGCATAAATCGGTCAATCTTTCGCCACGCCTCACCGCGATCTTCTTCTGGAACTTCCGCATCGTAGAGAAGCACAGGAGCCTGGTCGATCTGGGATTGAAGGTATACTTCAACTTTACGAACGTTCCGAAGGAACAGCATTGTGTCGATGATCGATGTCTGAAAGCTCTTGAACAAGTCCACGATCTCGTTGTGGGAATAACCTCGACGTTTGATTTCGCTGCTTTCAGCAAGAACACTGTTACGAAGCGGAAATCGAAATAAGGTGCCGTTGTAATGGTGTTCCAAGTCACAGCCAAACACATTCTTGAATGGTGCAAACTGATCGGGAAATTGCTTAACGATGTTCGCGTTTTCGAAACGAATCTTGATTCCAGGATTCGCAGCCGAAATGCCAGGGAGGTGGGTTGCATGGGGATCGAAAATCACTAAAAGATCAATCAAAACAAGTCGTCAGTGGGTTAGTTAACACGCTTGCCTTCAGTTTATGATCCAAGCGTACCGATTGACTTGGCCGATACAATTGAGGGCAAGTCCGTGAAGTGGTATACCGAATTGAATCCTAGCCCAAATCGTCCTGTAGTGGCTGCACGTTGGAGCTTGCTGGCTTGACCTATGCGAGCTAGATTAATAAAATCTCCGTCACTAAACTCAGCGTCATTGTACTACGAATGCACATAACAGCAAAGTAAGAAAGAACGAAGTTCAGCACCAACACGATGGCAATGAGTAACGTACACAATACAGTGACGGTCCTTGCCACTTTGCCATGGCTGGAGTTAACAGCGAGGATGTTCCGTACGTGCAACTGCTATACAAAATGCTCACACGGGATGCCCCTGCGTCATCTGCGTTTTGAATGAGCTCACTGATAATATTCGGTCCCTCTGGATATTGCTCAAGTATGTGCGCAATTCGTTTAGTCAATGCTTCGGTCTGACCAAACGCCTCCACATCACCTTCACCACCAAATGACATAGCCTCGTGGCTGCTTTCATTTAGCAGCTGGCTTCGCAAGGAGCGAGATCCCATTTTCGCAGCTACTTCATTCGAGATTTTGGGGTGAATAAATCGCGTGGACGCTGATGAGGACTCGTAGTCACGCTGGTCTAGCCATGGCGCATCGTCATACGTCAAATTCGCAGCGAATTCAAGGACGCCATTCCGATCCGGAGCAAATAACTCGTAATCGGAGTGGTGTTGGAGTGTATCACTTATCAACTGAATTAAACCGATCACCGTGGTCAGCTTGTCATCCGATAAAGAAGTAGCCTTTAGACAATCTTCATCTGTAGAGGCATTAGCCAGGCCTTCCTTGTACATCGCTCCAAGCACATGCACATAGTCTGGTAGAGCAAATCTCTCCCGAACACCGATCGCACGTAAGAATGGTCTGAAGTGGAGTAACTCGTTAGGAATCGTATACAAGTACGGCTCGGCATTTACAACCGCCACTGCTGCCACATGGTTTGATGACACAAAGCGATCTCCAACCCAAACATACTTGCCGTTTCCAGACAGAATTGCCAGCACCTGATTGCGGCGATCTACGCTCTCAGTCTCAAAAAATGTTGATAGGATCTGGTATATGCTGTATACTGCAGACCAAACCACGTGCGTATCTACATCGCGTTCACTTCTTAAATCGCCCCCCGATTGCTTCTGATGCTCGTCAAACAACCGTGAGATCTCCTTCAGCTGAGAAGCGACCGTGTCAACTGGTAGATGTTTATCCCACCCCAGCACACCTCGCAAGACCGCCGAATGCACTGAACATTTTATAATGTGGAATTGAGACGAGCAAAGCCACAGATGCTTTGCCGGCCGGGACTGTTGCGGTGACGCGACAATTATTCGTTGTCCTTGCTTGTACCACGGTGCAGCAGGGTGCGGTTTGTCCTCACACACAGGGATCCACATGATAATCGCCAATTTTGCTTTAAAATCGTTAATTTCAGCTTGTTCCATAGCTCGTTCCTCCAGCTCTTCAGGGGTTGGTACACTGCCATGTGTATCGAGCTCACGCGAACGATCATCACCTAAAAAGTTTCGTAAAAAGCGGATGCCCTTATTACTCTTTTTGGCTTTCTTCGCATGACTTTGTGGGTTCCGTTGAAACGTTGGGATTACAAGTTGTTCCATGTGCGCGTCTACATACTGAAAGAACTTGATGGATCGGGAGCGCAATTTATCGCACATTTCATCCAGCGCAATTTCTTCTTTGACTGCATCACTATCAGCCGTAATTTCCAATTGATAGCTCTCCAAGGACACTGCCAGTGACAAAATGGATCGACGTGACAGCGTACGCTGCAGACCTAATGATCTTAATACAGAAAGTGGCTGAGGGTCCTGAAGTTCAAGAGCTGGGAAAAACGACCCATCCATAATTTCCATAAATTCGTCAATTTCGGGATCGTACAGGTCGTCAATGGACTTCAGATCTCCTGTCATTGTCGGGAAAATTGCTGCAGTCTCCATGATGCTCGACAAAATTCCGTCAGTATCTTGCCCGAGCAATGCAGTTAATTCTGCGAGTAGCTGGCAAACGAACTTGACGCGCGCTTTGGGGTCGACGCGGTCAAAGCGAGGAATCAGATACTTTGCGAAAAACTCCACCTTGGAGATCTGTCGAACACCCATTCGTAATAGAAAATCCACGAGTACGGAATCGCCTTCGTTCACAAATACAAAATTATCGTCCAGGAACTTTGGTGTAACACCCACACATAATAGCGGTTGTTGGTATTTTTCCTCGATCTCTGTCAGCGATACGAACGAAGGAGAGAAATCATTTTCAAAGCTTGCGTTAGCGTCATCGTCATCCATCCACTGAACGCCACGGCCTTCAACGCTACGGATAGCTTGAAATCCTGGAAATATTGGGAGATTGCAGCAGATCTGTTTATGGGTTGCACCTATGTCCTCATTGCTCCCAGATATCAAAAACTTCAATAGGTGATCCCGGTCAAATTTGTCGGTATGCTCGAATATCTTATCCACCCGAGTTCGCACTGCCACACCCCCTGTAGGTAGGATGATTCCAATGCACGAAAGCACTCCAGCAGCAGTAGGCTGATGGATGTACTGCCATACGTCCGGATTGGGCTGGAAAGACGCAAATATGTTTGGCAGGAGTAGACGCACTTGAAGCCTTTGCAAGCATCGGAGGCAACCATCAGGGATGAGTTCGGCGCTCAGTACACCTGCTGACACACTCAGCTGCGTCAAGGTGTGTGACGACGTTGGTACAATCGGCCACTTATCCTTAAACGCAGATAGATGGTCACTCTTGCCAATGTACGCCCAAAGCTGCCAGAACCATTCTGCGTTTGGTGCACCCTCTTGCATTGTTTCATTCCAAGGCACTGTCAACTTTCCAAACCAAGCATCAGGTAATACCACAGCCAACATATCTTCGAAACCCTGGTAATCCAGCTTCTGCACATTAAGGTACTTTTCTGCCGTTTCAGAGGAAAGGAGCACTAGTCCACTTGAACTGATGGCTTCAATGTTCACTAGGTGACCTCGCGCCTTTTCCAGCAACTCTAATTCTTCACGCGTTGGAATAAAAAATGGGGTATTGGCTCCTTCTTCGCTTACTATAGATGGGTTCGGATTCTGAAGCAACCAATTGAGAGCCGTTTCCACTTCATTACTCCCTGCCACTGCAAGTGCGTAAACAGCATGCTGGCGAGAAAATCCCATCGCGCACAAGTATTCGAGCTCGCTGGGGTCAAATTTGGAGCGTTTCTCAAACGTTCGAAGAGTTCCATCAGCGACTGGAAGAAATTTTACCCCGATTAGAGCGTTCAATCGATCTGGCTCCAAATCACTCAATATAAAGCTCAACAGGCACTCGACAGCTTTACAGTCGCCTGCATGACAAGAATTCTTGGTCTTGTATGCTTCTCTCACACGTTGTGGCTCAGCGTACGACGGAATTGTTTCTGTCTTAACCAGTAGTACACGCTCGAGGTCTCCGGTCAAGTTGTTGACAACAGGGAAACCATCATCAATCAGCAGGTGCTCCAGTTGGTTCGAACGCGAGAAACTGCGAACAACCATGCTTTCCATGGGAGAAACCCAACGTCCACCTCCAACTTCACTGTACAGACAAGGTTTACTGCGAACCAACGAAAAAAAAGCGTACGTCAAGGAGTCCCAGGGTGCTGGTGGAAGTACTTGAGGCAGTAATTGGACATGATGTTCCGGTTCCATCTCTTGGGTGTCAGCTAAATGCAAAATCGCTCGAGCATAGCATGGAGCGATGACATCGCGAAGTAAGGCGATATTCCACTGAGCGCGAAGCAGGCCATCACCACTCAGTCCCTCACCAAACCAAATATCGCGGCGGTTTGACGAGAGCTCAAAGTATCCATTTACCTGACAAGAATAGAGGCACAGTTAGTACAAATTGATGCAAGCATTCTATCCCAAGGTGCCACTCACGTGTACAGGTAAGTACGTAAGCGTTGGCAAAGGCAAAAAGCAGAACGCCAAGCCAGTCATGGCGGAACTTGCGGTATCAGTGCTCGTTAATACAGCCACTCCACCCCACGGTACTAAACGCTGGTTAGCATTAGCGGGATCGCAGGCTATCTTGGTGCATTCCCCACCGCCCAACTGATTCATGATCAAATACGCGTACTCTCTCGTCCGACTGGTGGCACTTTTACGAGCTTCAATTTTTAAAGGATAGTCGCATATAATTCCTGTGATGATAGGGGAGTAGGGCGTTAGTAGTAGCTCATCGGGTAGTTGTGTTCCTAACAATGCATTGCAGCCGTACCATCAGTAGAGAAGCGTTGGTTGGAAACACGACCAATTGAGCCTAGACTTGAGTGTTGAAGCGAGCGTTTAACTTCAATTTCTTCTGTCATGTTGGTGATCAATGCTTCCTGAAGAACAGTCGGGGCTTCTTCACCAACTCGCCATTCCAGCACTGATATTTTGCACACATTGCGCAAAAACAGCAGTATAGTCGGCAAGCTATCCGCGAACTCCTTCAGCATTTCTGCCATTTTGGCAGGCGTTTGGGCACGATTGGAGAGCTTGCTTCGTCGTGCTTGGTCTTCTGTTCGAAGTGCAAGGCGAAAAATTGTCCCCTTCAACAGCAAATACAATAATCATTAGCTCAGTATACGTGCAGTAGGATTGTACTATCATAGTAGCGCAAACCCCTACCGAAAAAGGCTCAGAAAAGTTGCACCCAAAGCATCGAAACGGGGTAATTTGATCAGGAAAGTTGTCCACCAAATCCGAATGCGCGATGTAGTCGATCATTTTGCCGGGATTACTTGGGTTCACGTTCGGCAGATGACATGCCTAATGATAATGAATGCAGGCAAGCAGGAACAATAATTAACGTCCGTCAGTTTACCCTCTGCGTCGCTAATATCCACTGTAACAGTGAGCAATTCGGCCCGCACCTGAGGGTCGAAGAAGACCAGCTGTGAACCACTAACAAAAGTCGGTAGATCGGTGACGTGATACACTGCAGGAAACAGTCAGTAAGAACCATCAGCAGCATGTTAGCAATCAGCAGCAGAAAGTATCGCTTTAGGTATCCGCTCACAATTTTATACTGGGAGATCTCCCAAACATTGACGTACCCGAATTAAAGCCGACACCGAAGCGTCCAGTCTTCCACCCTTTTGAGTTGTCTTTCTTCAACGAGTCTCCTATGCGCTGCGCATCCAATTCACATCACAAACATCAGCAACTAAACGCCTTTCGTGGCGAAGCACAATAACCAGCCCCAGACTAGAGCTAATGCTTCATCCACTCACCTGAATCGACTGGAAGTCGGCGTCAGTGAACGTTGCGTTGTTGTGCACCAGCAGCGAAGGGCCTGCAGCACACACCAGCACCATCAACGCAGCAGCCACCAGTCAGAGGAATTGCACCGGGGAGACCCCTCAAGGGACAGCAGCACACGTGTCATCCCGACCTTGAAACGACTCGAGCCTCTCGTACGCGAGCCCCGTGGACGCGTGCTGGCGGTAGTCCAGGCACAAGTTCACCTCCGTGGCCCCGGCGTCATCGGCATTCTGCACCATCTCCTTGAAGATCGACGTGCCCTCTGCAAGGCGCCAGAACGAGAAGATCAACCCAATATGTTAGTTTTGCTCGTTTTCTTTTCCCTTATTTGCTAGTGGGCAGGTGTACCGGGGTAGTTGCGCAGAATCTCGCGGATGCGCACTGTTAGGTCGATCTTCTGCCCGAAGTCATCACCGAAGTACACGTCCGCGTCCACCATCTTGGCCGCCAAGTTGGCGCAGCTCGCTCACTCTCGGCAGGCCCGTCTTTATTGGACTTGGATCATGAAGAAAACCAAACGCACTTAAAAGAGAGTTGGTAATGTTTGCTGAAAAACAAGGTACTTTCTATTTATGGTATTTACCGGTACCGGTAGCCTTTTTTGTAAAAAAAAAAACTTTATAAATCATCAACACGGCAATCGACACGCCCCCCTATAAAGAAAGGCTCCTCCTTACCGACGATCGTCGCGGTTAATTTCTCTCCTGCTCGTTCTACAGTCCAAGCAATCGGAACCTTAGCTGATCATTGTTCCAGAGTAGGCAAACCAGAACAGGCATACGCTACCTTTGACCGCTCTTTGCTTGCCGCTTGTGCCCGTGGTCGACTTCATCTTACAGTTAGCCATGTTATCCGATCTTTCGCTAGAGGGGACGTCGCCCGAAATTGTGTGCTCACACATAATTTCAGGGAGTCGCCCCTTAAGCTCGCGGATGCTCTTCTAGTATAGAAGGAAATACCGGTTGGATCCGCGGCCTTATCCCGCTCGGCATGCAAAGTTGTGTGTGGTCCACGTAGTAGAAGGAAGTACCGGTTGGTACCGCATATAAATGTACGTGGTCCACGTAGTTAGAAATACTGGTAATCTGCCCAGTTTCTTAGGTGCAGGTGGTAACGAAATACTATACATAGTTCTTCGAACTACGAATAATAAATTATTTTAGTGGAGCAATACAGTAATAACTGGATCGATATTATTTTTTCCAGGGCCTGCCGTCACCGAACACCCGCATTTTGGTAGGAATCCGAGCATCACAGTGTGATATCATGCCACGATCTGTAATGTAGCCATTTTTGAGTCATGAAAGCTGTCAAGTAAGGTGAGAACTTTGGCCAGTCGCCACAGAAACTTGCCAAATTCCATCCCAACCAAGTCATTGCACTGACACCTTTTTACGGCTACAGTGATCTGCGAGTGTACGCCTCAAGTAGCACGCCTCAACATTCGTTCTACATCAAACTCGCCACCGTATCGATAATCTACCAGGAGCCTAAGTTGCTAGATGGCGAACGGCGTTGTTCCTGGTTGCAAGGCAGGCGCGACGTCATCTACAAAGAGTACCTAGAGGTATTAATAGCTGCAAGTTACCTCGAACTGCCCGCCTGCTGTTGCGCAGAACTTGTGTACTTCTGCAATTCCAAGCCCAACCATGATATTTCTATTCCCACTAGGTGGTGCTGATGACAATGAGGCAGGACGCATGAAGGCAGTTTTTGGTACCAAGCATGAAACATGCAAAATGCCAACTATTACATGTATTAATACCTATAGATCGAGAGCTCACTCCTGCTGGAAGTTCGCAACAGCCTGTGACACCGCGAAGTCGCCCGAGTGGCTGATGGACACGCTCAGCTTGGACAGGCCCAGACGGTTGAATACCTGCAGCGGGTAGCCCGACAGCAGC
This sequence comes from Phytophthora europaea, assembly GCA_030463285.1. Lineage (NCBI taxonomy): Eukaryota > Oomycota > Peronosporomycetes > Peronosporales > Peronosporaceae > Phytophthora > Phytophthora europaea. The sequence continues at coordinate 2,855 of JAHQIV010000287.1, read as the reverse complement.
ACGGACGGAGCACCCGACGCCGTCATGAAGATCTCGATCTCGCGCAGCGGGGCGCCAGCACCCTTCCACAGGTTCGGCTCCGTCGGCGAAGAGCTCGAGATGGCCTTGATCACAGCCTCCTTGGCGGCCCAGCGACCCGCAAAGCTCGCGGCCGGGTGCGGCGCGCTGTAGCAGTACGCCATCTCCTGGTCCGTGAAGTTGCGTCGGATGAAGTCTTCACGGCCGTTCAGGTTCTCGAAGGTGGCCACGGGCTCCACGTCCACACCCATGCCCACGTTCTTGGACGCCAGACCCAGGTCGGTCGCCGCTTGGTTGATGGCAGTCAACAGCGTCGACGACGAGTCGGCCGAGTGCGTCTCCGTGGTCTTCTTCGAGGATGCCGCCGCTTCCGCAGCAGCCTTCGCCTTCTTCGCGCGCTTCTCCGCGCGCTGGCGGCGGTTCTCCTCTGCAGTGAGCGAGTCCGCGCCGCCAAAACGCCACGTCTTGGACGTCGCGTCGTACTCAGCACGAGCCGTCGGATCCAGGTACACATTGCTCTCCTGCGCAGACGAGTACGGCGCCACGTTCTTCACTTGGATGTGCGCCTGCTTACCCGTGATGACGCCCTGCGCGTGTGTGTTCATCTTGATCAGACGCTGCTCGCGACGAGCCGAGTAGTGCTGGAATTCCTCAGCAGCCAGCGTGGAAAGCAGATAGTCAGGGTGCACCAGCACCACCTCGCCGCCGGCCTGACCGAAGCCGAAACTCTTCATCAGCACAGCCTTGACGCCCACGGTCTGGTAGCTACGGTTCGGGTAAACGAGGTGGTCGTACTTGCGCAGCGTCTCGCACGTGTTGTCCAGCTGACGGTTTCCCGGGATTAAGCCCGTGTTCAGCACCTGCAGCAGGCCGTTTAGCATCCACGCAGCAGCGGCACCCTTCGGGTGGCCCGTCAGGTTCTTCTGGCAGATCACCGGAAGCGGGTTGCCCGCAGAGCGACCCAAGTGAGCCATCTGCTTGTGCGTCACCTCGCTCTCGTTCTTGTCGTTGGCCTTGGTACCCGTGCCATGAAAGCTCGCAGCGCCCAGGTCATCAATGTCCAGGTTCCACACGCTCAGCGCACCGCGCAGAGGAGCGATGTCCAACTCGCCATGATAGAAGCTCTCACCCCACGTCGCTTGTGCGGCCCGCACCTTCCGCAGCCTTCTCCTTTCAATGAATGCAGTGCGAGAATGGTCGCCATTAGCGGACGCTTTCTCACGCGCATACCACTTCTCAATGCTCCCCAGCTCGTCGTCGAACTGGCGGCGACGGAAGTCAACGTTCAACAGCGGAGAAGGCATCGAGTTGTCCGACGAAACCTCGCGCGCCGTTGTCAGAATACCCTGGCCAGGAGCCGGCACGGAGCGGCCGTTCTTGTCCGTCGCCGTGCTCGTCAGCGCCACGATACCATAGATCGGCAGACCCATTTCAAGCGCGAGCTGCGCATCCATCAGTAGCTGAATACCAGCACCGTGGCTCTCCATGAAGCCACCACGCGTCGTCGAGCACGGACGACACATTTCCTTGGGCTCGCGACCCATTCCAGTCTCCTTCACCGAGTCGCTGGTCGCTTTCATCTGTGCGAATTCATTTGAGCATTCCTCACCGAAGTCGTCATAACCACCAACGATGCAAATGCGAGCCTTGCCGTTCTTGATGGTCTCCGCACCGATGTCCACAGACTCAGCAGCCGTGGCGCAGGCACCAACAGGGGTCTTGATGGGACCAGATGAGCTCAACAGCAACATGTTCACCCACGCCGGAGGTGTGTTAATAAAAACCTCTTGCAAAGCGTCACTCGGAGCAGGCTTGCCCAGAAGACGGTTTTTGTAGATCTGTGTAAGTGCTCGCATACCACCCATACCACCACCGGACGTGTTACCAACCTCCGACACGTGCACATACTGGTAGAACTCGTAAGGGTCCGTCACACCGGCAGCAACAAACGCATCCATCGTTGATACAAGAGTATACAACGTCGTAGGGTCCACAGCATCGGCAAGATCCTTCGACAGACCAAGACGCTCCGCGCTCCAGCCCGTCGGGATCTGGCCAGCGACGAAGCGGTCGAAGTCGAGCGCACGAGGAATGTTCAACACAGAGCCCTTACGCAGACGGATCATCCAAGCGCCGGACGCATTCTGGAACACGTCCACGTTCTCCTTGCCCAACTCCTTGCGGAACTGCAGAGCCTCCTCGCGGTCGGCCACCTCGATGGGAGACATCTTCTTGTCGATGGCCACCTGGTGTAGCACCATCTTGTTCTTCGGGTCGTAGCCGTCGAACAGCTCGGGCTCAACGATACGGATGCCCGAGTGCTTCAGGATGTCCTCCTCGTAACGCGGCTTCACCTGGTGGTCCGGCACGATCTCCTTCGTCTTTGCATCCACCCAGTTGCCCTTGTCGAACACGATGCGGCCCGTCAACCACGCCAGCTCAATGCAGCCTTCCAGCGAGAACTCGCCGTACGACTCCATCTCCCAGCGCGTGCGCGAGTTGCCCCACGGACTCACCTCGCCGAAACCAGTCACGACAACCACCTGGCGCAGATCCAGCATGCCATGCAGCATCGCCTGCTTCGCAGACGCCGACAATCCAGCCACACCCGACAGCTTCGGGAACGAGTTGCAGTAGTAGCTCGACATGTTCGCGCGAGGAACAAACTTCTTCGAGCTCGAAGCAGCCAGCTGCTGCTTCGATGGCAGAGCCAGCATCTTCTTGTCGCTCTCCAGGGCAGCATGGATAGATGCCTGCAGCTTCGACTTCTTCATGATGTCGGCACGAATGGCATCCACCTGGTCCTTCAGGTCGCTAACCTGGGCCATGCCACCGGT
>JAHQIV010000286.1:0-25187 GCA_030463285.1 Phytophthora europaea | reverse complement strand
TCTTCTGCTGGACGTGCTCCAACAGAGCATTCTCATACTGAGAAAACGCCTCCAGACGCGCGCTCACCGCGTCGGGGCCTTGCAAAGCAAAATGGGCCACACCTTCCGGGCCAATCAAGGACATCAGCTTTTTAAGCCCGTCCTGTTGGTTCGGGGGTAAGTGGGCAAATTGCTCTATCCTCACAGAGGGACAGTCGTAAGACTCAGGTGTCAACCGAGTACTTGCCTCAGGGGCAGTGGAGACTCAAAGCGCGGACGCTGTGGCAGCTCGGGCACGGAGGAGTGGTAGCGTCCGAGCTCCCCCTACGCAGAGCGTGGTGGCTGGTTCAGCCCACTTAGGAAAAGGCGCTGGAGTTGTCGCTCGCGCAAACGAGAGTGGTCGAGTCGGAGCTCCCACTATGCAAGGCGTCGTAGCTGGTTTAGCTCACTCGAAGGGAGGCGCTGGAGCTGTTGCTCGCGCAACTACGAGTGATAGAGCTAGGGCTCTCCGTGACAAGGTCTTCACCGCACCCAAGGTAGAGGCGTCACGCCGCGATGCGGATTCCGCGGCTGAGGACAGGGTCCCTCAAGTGTTCGGCCTCTTCACGGGCGAACCCAAGGTAGGGGGGGGGTTCTAACCCCTTTACCCACGGTAGTGGAGCTACTGGAGCTCGAGGAGCTTTCGAATGTTGAGTGTATGGACACCCTTAAGGCGGGGGAGTCGGCAGAAGTGGCTATCCTTCGCCCGGAAGGAAGCTCTTTGGAGTAAAACTCCTCGTCAGTCATGGACCCCAAGGTGTTGAAAGATGAACGGGCTCTCGGAGGCAGACGCGGTATGGAGCCACCATTTTCAAGGACCCCTCGGATCCGTATTATGCCCATCTGAAGGAGTTTTCAGATGTCGTCAGCGACGAGCTTCCCTCGGTCCTTCCCCCGGATCGAGGTGTGAGGCACGAGATTGACCTAGTACCGGGCACAAAATATTGCACCACACGGCAGTGGCCGCTTCCGAAGGAACACGTCGACGTGATCGACGCCTTCTTCGCGGCGAAGTATGCCGCTGGCTGGGTGCGCGAGTTGAAGTCGCCTTATTCGTCCCCGACGTTCTGCGTGCTCAAGCCCAACGGGAAGTGGCGCATGGTGCATGCCTTCAACAAGTTGAACGCGGCAACCATTCCGGCGTCGACGCCTATTCCTCGGAAGTGTGACGAGACACGCTCGGATTTTGGCCGTCGCTCGGCTGCCGGGTCTCTCTCGCGCCCACTATGCTGGGCCAGGATTGGTGGAAAAGTGGTCATCTGTTGGTGCGACATCCTGAAACTGCCCGACTCGTCCCGCCAAGACTATTGTTAGTGCTGAGCTTCAATCCTGCTCATCAGCTGAGAGTCTAGCGGATCCCTCGGCCAGGAGGAGTCCCTTTTGCATGAACCCCTAAGTCTACGTGCGGCATTCTGGGCTCTTGGATATTCAGCAGAATGACTGCCAAGCTCCTGGCGGCTCAGAAGTTCCCCCCAGATTTGAGGTGGTCCAGCTTCGGAGGACACTCTGAGACCGAATGGGACTCAGAGATGGTATGCTGAATCTCGGGAGGCTCAGCTTAGTGGAGTTGGACACCTGGAGACATTGCAGGTTCCGATCCGGTGGAGGCTCAGAGGTTCAGAGTGAAGTGGGCGATGGGGCGCTGGAGACAGTCGCTGCCAAGTAGCGGTCATCAAGTGATTGCTTATCACAAATCAGCTTTGACACACGGTCGCACCCATATGACGCACTGTCGCATCCACGTGACGCACTCTACAGCCAATCACAGGCACGGAAAGTGGTGTAATCAAGAGCTTGCTGACATGTAATCAGGAGCTTGCTGACCACCACGCGCGACTTTAACGCAGCCCGGCCAATCATCACGCCCGGTCGCAAGTGGAGGCGCTGCGCGCCATTGGTTTGCAAGCCACTATCACATTGAAGCGCCGCTCGACACAGGCCTGCAGGCCACTCGCAGGACGATCTTTCTACCGCTGTTTGGGTGCGCTCCGAAGAAAGCTGTGCCCCCCCCTCCCTTGATAGGTCTTTGTTTGCATGTGTAAAGTATTAATCAGAATCGAATTTGCCCCGAAGGCCGCAGGAGGAAGTGTGTACTTGCGGAAAAGGGTGTCCGAGGAGACTCCAACAAAACTCAAGCACCATTTAGATTTTTTGGGTGTACCTCGGTGTGAGAGGGTGCCTACTTGACTATTTCATTTTCGTTACACGTCGGCAGGCCGAACTAGGCAGCTGTACCCACCGTTTATTTCATATTTTCGGGTAGAAGGTGATCTATTCTGAGGATTCGGCAGAGCAGCGCCTGGGATAGTGGTTCTCAGAGCTGTTGGGTGGATTTCGTGTGGCGCGGAGCCTGCGATAGTGGTTTTCAGCTCGGCCGTTTCGTCTACGTCAAGACGTGGTGCGCGGAAGTCTTAGGGCGCAGAGGCGAGAACCCTGGATCAAGACAGGCTCAACCCGAGCCAATTATCGGAGCCACCCAAGGTCTGGGGCGCGAGTGAAGTCCTGTGTACGCGGCTCTCAGCTGGAGCCGCTCGGAGGAAGTGAAGAAGCAAGGAAGACCAGGTCTGTGGTCTTGGAGGAAACAGACAAGTTGTGTGTGGAGTGTATTGTGGAGTATCGTGTCTATATTGAAGAAACCCAGGCCAGATTGGGTCAACACACGTGCAGACAAAGCCCTGTTGAGCGGGGAGCCGGTTTCGTTTGGAGACATCTGAAGACAACTGGACTGGAATTGGGGTTGGTGTGGCTGGTTGACGTCTGGACCCAAAGCGTAGCCCCAGCAAGAACCGTCAAGGGGATTGCAAGCGAGGCGCACACGCCGTGTCGGGCCAAGAGTTCGAGCTTAGAGGTGTTGGCCGAGTCTTCTTCGAGTCCAGCTGAGGTTTATCAGCTGAGACTCTAAGACTCTGAGCCCCACACTGTGCACCACGTCACAGATTGCCAAGCAGAGCTCAACCACGCCAAACTGGCGTCTCGCTCGAGCTTAAGGTTTGGCGATTCAAGTTTGATCAGGGTATATTTTGGACACTGGGAAGTTGCCCGCACCTCACCACAAAAGGATGTGTTGCAGAACAACGTGGCAAGTTGCACGGTCTTCGGTGCGCTCGACATGGTCGATGGCTATTATCAGCTTCTGATGCGTGAATCGGACATTCCGTTTACGGCGGTGAGTACTCCCAGCGGAATGTTGTGGAGTGATTGGTCATGCCCCAGGGGCTACCCACCCCCCCCGCCACATTCAATCGGCTCGTGACGCAGATCTTCAGGCCGATGCGGCACTTCGTAGATCCGTACTTCGACGACATCTTCATGCACAGTCATGCGTCGGAAGCAAGACGTCCGTCCAAGCACATCTAGACCTCCTCCGAGAGGTTCTCTTGTGCATGCGCAAGATTCGCCTCTATGCAAACATCAACAAGTGCATCTTCGGCGCCAAAGAGATTCCCTTCTTGGGCTGTTTCCTTAGCAAGGATGGTGCCCGTGTGGACCCTGAGAAGGTGTGCGCCATCGCACAGTGGCCAGTGCCCGTCTCGCAGAAAGACCTGCGTAAGTGGCTCAGCCTGGCCAAGTACTTGCACAAGTACAGCGCCAACTACGCCGAGATAGCACGGCCGCTGACCAACCTTCTCAAGAAAGACGCGATATGGTCGTGGACCTCCGAGGCTCAACCGGCTTTTGAAGCCATCAAGAGCGCGCTTTGAATTTGGCTCTGCCAAACGAGGATCGGCCTTTCAGCGTGGTCTGCGATGCATAAAACTTTGGCATTAGCTGTGCCCTGCTGCACGTGGATGTCGAGGGGCGTGAGCGGTGGTCTCATTTCAGTCTCGTCAGCTGAAAGCGGCGGAAAAGAACTACCCCGTCCATGAAAGGAGCTCTTGGCGATGCAATACGCCTTGGGCAAGTTTCGGGTACACCTGCTAGGTCAAAAACCCTTTGGGATCCACACAGATCATGCCTCGTTGAGGACGGCGACCTCGTCGCCTCACCTCTCGCAGCGCAATACGCGATGGCTTTCCTTCTTCGCCGAGAATAAATTTACGGTGGAATACAATCCAGGGAAACAAAATGTCCTCGCGGACGCCCTCTCTCGGCTGCCAGACTATGAGCTAGCGCATCTGGCCTACCTTGAATCACCGCTCTATGAGCTTATCCGTGAGGCGTATGGCGAAGATGACGACCACGCAGGTCTCGTGGCGGCGCTGGGCGTTCCCGACAAGTCCGTAGAACTTACGGCACGACAGCGTTCGCGTCTGCACCGATACTCGGTAGTGGAGGGCTTACTGTACTACCAGGTAGACGAAGGCGACGAGCCTCGAATAGCCGTTCCGAGCGACAAAGATCTGCGTCATCGGGTCCTCTGCGAGGCTCATAATACGCCGCTTTGCGGTCATCTTGGGCGGGAAAGGCGTTCACGTCGGTGGCTCGCAACTTCTGGTGGCCCCACATGTACAAATGGGTACGTACGTACGTACAGACATGTGAGCCAAGCCTGCGCCATCGGCGTCCGCTCCTCTGATGAGTTTACCGGTTCCGGCGGATTGCTGGCGCATCGTGATCATGGACTTTATCTCCGAGCTTCCAGCCGACGTGTGTGGCCACACTGGTATCCTGGTGTCCGTTTGCCGTCTTAGTAAGATGGTGCGGTTAGCCGCTGTGCGGAAGAGCGTTACAGCGCCTCAGGCGGCGCAGCTATTTGTGGACAATGTCTTCCGTCATCACGGCCTCCCTGAGGCATTCGTGAGTGACAGAGATCCACGCATCGTGTCTCACTTCTGGCAGCATCGCTTCCGACTTCTCGGTACGAGACTAGACATGTCCACAGCGATCCTCAGACCTATGGTCAATCCGAGTGTACGACCGCGTTCTGGAAGACATTCTTCGTAGTGTCTGCGCAGCAGAGCCCACCAAGTGGGAGTACTCTTCTTCCACAAGTGGATTTGCGCTCAATAATTCTGTGCATTCGTCCACGGGATTCCCCCCGTTCTACGTGAATGGGCTGCGGCATCCGCGTACGCCGCTGACGTTGCCGCCGGCTTCAAATTTGGGTGGGGGAGATACTAACACCGAAGACCCAAGGGGTCTTAAAGGCCTAAGAACGTCCGTCAAACGGAATCTGCTCTCGTTTATCGAGATCGGTGAGGCTGTTCGACAGCGCGTACATAGCTGCTGCTCAAAACACTCAGAAGGAACACAGGAACGCCAAGGGCGTAAGAACACACAGGTGTTTAAAGTGGGAGACCAAGTTCTATTAAACGCTAAGAATCTTCCTACTCAGGCGGTCTCCGCAGTGGGCAGCACAAAGCTGAGACCTCGCTTCGTCGGTCCGTTTACGGTTATCGGGGTCCACGGCCACGCCTACATGCTGGACTTGTCATCATCCATGGTCACGCATCCGACGTTCTACGTTGGTCTGCTTAATCCTTATCGCCCGGCGTCGGTTGTTGACCCTTCGGAACCTGCGCTGCAGAGCGCTGGCGAAAGACGTTCGCCATAACCCGAACGAGCTCTTCCTGAGAAGGAACAGGAGCAGAAGCAGGAGTTGGAGCAGGAACGACAGCACACTGACGGCGCCTCTCTTGATCCTCCAAGTGCGCCACACATCTCCACAAGAGCTTCAGCAGCTTGCACTCGAGCGCGTAGCGCCACCAAGCCCGTCCGCTGGCAGTCCAGCAGTCGCTGACAGGCCACCACGGCTATTAAGAGGCTCTCCATGTTGGGACGAGAGCCAGTCGAGCGACGCGGCGCGTCTTGATCGGACACTACGCCCATCGCGGGTTCCGCCTCCTCTGCTTGGTAATCAGAGCGCCCTCTACTACCATGTCGAGACGATACTGAAGTGCCGCGGGCGTAGCGGTCAGTACCAGTACCTGGCGAAGTGGCGTTGCTACCCGAGTAGTCCTAACGCATGGGAGCCTGGCGGTCGCCTCGAGGAGGACTACGCCGGCCTCGTGGCCGCTTTTGAGCGTGCCCACGGAGCTGTTCGGCGCTAACTGGGCCGAAAACACTCATAGGCTCTATCGGCTGCGACTGCCAAGACTTCTGAATCTTCTGTTCGACCTCATCGAGTATTATCCCTAGGAGGGGCTTGTACCGATCTAGATAGCGGTCCGACCACGTGCCGTCAGCAATTATCTTTGTCATGCGACACCAAAGACGACGCTGAGCCAGTCAATCGATCCGGTAAGACGAGTCCAGGAACTCAGGGTGGGCATAGCCCAGGTGGAGAAGCCACGCCTTGAACTCCGTCTCGTTCCGCTGGCGGGCCAAGCCGGTGTCCGAGAGGAGCATGACCGGGCATTTGTCGCACTGCGGCACCCCAGGAACAGGCCTTCGGCTCTGACGAAGGTGCTCCCGGCATTCATCCCGTGTCCAATATCGCAATGCGAGAAGTTGTTCGCGGGTGCGGGGGAGCTAGCCTCACGATCACCCTTGGCGCCAATAGCCTGAGAGGCAGCCTGGCGGGAACGTGCTGCCGGTTTTCGGGTTGCAGTAGCTTGGGTGGGACACCCTCATCAACACCAGCGTTGGTGATGACTTGCGGCTCCCGCTCAACAGAAAGGCTGGCATCTCGGCGAAACTTGCGCTGATCCGCGGCTTGGCGCGTGCTACCGCAGCAGCCGTCCTCGGAGTCATCGGGCTTCCAGGATGTATAACACGCTGCTGCTCAGTGAGCTGGGGCGACACGCACGGGTCCTGGACCTCTCCGGCCTCTCGTTCATTGTAGGAAGCTGACTCCTCGTAGTCCACCTGCAGAGAAGGGTCCTCCGGCGACGCAAGTCGCTCCTTGAGGGTCTCAGTCGGCGGTGCTGGCGTTTGGGGTGGATCAGCGGTGCCAGAAGAGTCTGCTTCCGCAGCAGGAGTTCCCCCGGATTTTGTGGCTCCAGGGGCCTTCGAGTTATCTTCTGAGGAGGACTCCTCACCGGTAAGGAGCCCTGGGTTATGGGTGTCCGTGTCGGACTCACTGCTGCTCATCTTCTCGTTGGGACCCGGCAGCAACACCTCCTTGCGCTTGGGTATCCGCTTCAGTGTCGTGGTGGCCTCCTTCGTGGCGGCCTTCTTCGGGGCAGGCTTCGTGGAAGCGGATTTCTTCTCCGTCGTCTCCGGGTCCTTCGTGGGCGGTGCCTCCTCGGCGAACCTGGCGATGTCAGCGGCCCATTGGGCATCGTCGTCGGCATGCGCGGCAGAGTTGGACTTCGGTGTGCGTGGCATGCCCGATGGGCTTAGTGGAGTTGCAGCTTGCGCGTTCGAGCGTGGATTCAAGAATGGGGCTGAGCCCGAGTTTCCGCATGGATTTCCCCATTGGTCAGGTGCTTCCCGTTTGGGTGTAGGAGGGTGTAACGGGGCCAATGCTGGCCACTGTCCTTTTCAAGGAATTGGAGAATACCTGCTTTGGACTGGCGGTCGCTCCCTGGTGTGGACCACTCCACCTTGAGTGGCACACACCAGGCCCACTCCGAAGGAATATTCCTCACAGACCTCTCCTAGATAATATGCTTAGCAGGAGTCAATCGCACTTAAGGACACGGGCTCGTCCGAGCCAACCGATCAGGAAAATCGCCATTTAGACAGGGATTCAGTATACAGATAGAAAGCAGTAGATAGGAACTTTACTAGTGTTATTAATACAGCCAGTTTAACTCTAACCTACAAGTGTGCAAGTCGTTCAGTACCCGGCACCTTAGGCGACAGGGAAGGCTAGGCCTTGTGCATAGAAAACAACAGAGACGCCAGGCGTCTGTTGTGGCGTCTTACGCTTCCTCTAAGTTACGGTGCGTGTGACCCCCGTCACACCTATACCCCGATGCCGGTCAGTCTGTATCAAACAGCTCGGCAACGACCTCAAAAATGGTGACGGCTATTCCAACAACACCGCATTCGCAAGTACTTTCGATGTTCAAGCACAGGTGGTGCTTCTATCCCTCACGAAGGGTTCGTCAAGCGCCTACTATCGAATCCTCCAACTTCAGGTGCCGACTTTTCTTCGTCTTGGCCATCCATAGGCGGTATTAGTGCTTCGACTACTGTTGCTAATCAAACTAGTCGCGATGCTTTCGTTTCCGGTGCTTCTGGTAACGCTGGTGTTATCATGGGAACGTGGAACTACATGCTCGAGAATAAACTTACCGATATTCACCCGATTTTCAAGGAGCTAGATCTCATGGCTAATCATCAGATCCGACTACGCATCCGCGTCAATCAGGGTACCGCTGCCATTGCCGTAGATGCTAGTAAGAATACGTTGCTAACCTCTACTACGCTTGCAAGCGGTAATACCTGTCCAGTCATAGTTGCGAGTGCTGCTACCGGTAATCCGATGGATAGTGGGCTCGGAACTACTGCTGCTGGAACACTCTCAGTTTCGTGGGGTATTGTTGTTAATGCTCTTTAGCCTACGATGGACGGAGCATACATGCCTTTCACTACGTCCCGTCTTTAGGGTTTAGGGTTAACCGGGTTCATCGATTAAAAACTTTAATGTCCGCATTGGTTTGAGACAGGTATTTGACCTCTCTCACGACTACGATTTCGATCATTTCACGAAGGAAATTGCTAAGATCGGTGCCATTAGTGTTGGAAGCGAGCACGCTCCGAGTGCGCATAATTGTCCGCGGAATGCTCCGATTTGCTCCGAGCATTTCAAACTGCGCGGAACGGAGTAATGGCTACATTCAAATTTACTGGAGAGATTACAGCATTATACATAATAGGTACAACTCGGGGCTGCGGCTGCTGGCAGTTCGCGGGGATCCGCGGACTGATCAGGAGACCCACCGGCGTTGGCAGAGTCGCGCACGTGTGTGCTGAGTGCTCAACGAGGGCAGCGGCAACAGTATGGAGCTGGAGGGCGCCTGCCCGGCCATGCTAAGGCCTTACTCTCGACGTGATCTCCTGAACCAAACGAATTGACAGGGTTCATGTTTTAGCAGATATCCTACTGTATGAACTACAGAACAAGCATCTCTTCGTGGTTGCTAACCTCGACATCGTGCTCATCAACTTCTGGGTACGTCTGCAGCAGAGTAAGATCTTGTTTGACGTCTCCTCTCTTGGGGCTGTTAATTTATACGTAGGCTAGCATCTCAACCTTCATTGTCGATAGTCGATTCCTCTTCATTGTGTGGATGTAACCAAATATACTCCACGCTCGCTCACTCGATGCAGAAGAGGTCGGGATGCTGAAGACGAGGTCTGCAAGCTGCGAGAGGGCCATCTATTTTTCACCAGCATTCCGACGCGACTCCCACCAGTGTCGTGGGAAACCGCCGGCGTTGCGCCTCTTATCGGGCTCTGTCACGCCTCGCTTTTCGCAAGCGAAGACATACAGCCAGCTATACAGCTGCTCATGCGTTACACCAAGGCGATCTAGCATACCGGTCCTGCAGCGGTGCCGTGTTCTTGTGCCTGAGCTGGGAAAGCGGGTAGGACAGCTTGATCTGGAGCTCGAGCCGGAGGCCTCGACGGCGGCGTAGATCCCCAACTTGAACGTGGCGATTATTGAGAACGGGAACTCTGCTGAGAGGAAGCAGGGGGTGAAGAGCTGGGGCTTGGTTCTAGAGAACGAGATCGTCTTTCCAATGATTGGGCAGACCTTGAGACGTCTGGCGGCCACCGCGGTGATCTTTCAGTTGCCGATGCCGGAAGCGGCGAAGTCATCTGCTGCGCCAACTGGATCAGTGTAGAGGCGCTAGACACGGGCAAAGATGAACCAGCTTCTGCCCATAGCGCAGATAAGAGCGAGGACTGGTCGCTCGAGCTCATCACGGTCGATGTCCGTGTGTCCGCAACTACGAAATTTCAGCAATAAACCCTGCAGCGGTGTGAGTCACGAGTCCAGGTTGTTGGGTGTGGCCAAGGTTTCTATCACTACCTGCACGCCCGTTTTTGTTACTCTGAATTTCACTATGTGGAGGGAATCTGTGCTACTTCCGAGGAGTGCTGAGCATTCCGAGCGTTCCGAGCACGGTTGCTCGCTTCCAACACTAGGTCCCATCAATGGTGATTTAACGCCCGAACTCGTGAATGGTCTTCTTAACTATCAAACTTGGTCGTTAAATAACCGCGCCCTAATTGCTGATGTTAGTCAAGAACAACGATGAACAGCAACAACAACAACGATAACAACAATGACGAGGATGATGACTTTATTTTGAATGATTATCTCTATGAGATTGACCTCACTCTTACACAGTACTGTGAGTTTGCCGAATCACCTGATGATGGAATTTACTTTCGAAAGGAATTCATCAATGAGATTAAAATTTCAGATCTAAAGATGCAACCAACAGTCGATTTGCTAAGCACCGTCATAACGAGTCAATTCGCCATTATATCGCGATATGCATTCACCACAGACCCGAACATCTAATCGCAACCGTGACGCATCCTTGCCGCATCAAATGTATCCGTTCGATGATATCGAACAATTCTTCACAGCTATGGGATGCTAATTAGACGACCCATCAGCTATGTTTTTGTTCATCTAAAGAGATAAAAAGTAAGCTTGATTTAATGAAGGTGGGCTAGTTCAGCTACAAGACGCGAACGCTTCTCTTTGACGTTGTTGTTACGTAACCAATCGGTATAGTCAGGATCAAGTTGATGAACACTTTTCAATTTCCTTCCTTTGTATTTGCCCCAATTCATCACGTAGTCAGCATCGTCATCCTGAGATAACTTTGACATAAGAAAATTCTTAACTTCTTTATTTACTAAGTTTGGTTGATTATTTAACCACCGACGATAGCCGGGATCCTTAGCGTAGATTTCTTCAAGTAAAGAATTCTTATACTTTCCGAATGAAATCGTTGTTGACATGGTATCTATATACAGGATAGACACAACATATTGTTTTTAAAACTAATTATCTAAGCTGTATTAAATTAAGTACTTTGCCTGTGAGGCGATCGAATGTAAGCTCCTGCTCGCTGATTACTAGAACCAGAATGTTAGTTCCTTGACAGCCGGCGTTTACGCCCTGAATCTGGATAGCCTGTGGAACATCCTTATCGGTTAGACGACTGTTGGTTGGATATGTTGTTATTATACTTTTATATTAGGATCAACTCAGTTTTATATATCCAAAAATTGAAAGTTGTATGTAAATATTGTAAGCTGATTTTCTGAAGGGTAGTCCCTTGTTGATATTGCAAGTTGGAATTTCTGAAGGGTCGTCCCTTGACGATAGTGTTAGTTGGTTTTCTGAAGGGTAGTCCCTTGACGATATTGTAAGTTGATTTTATGAAGGTACCTTGGATGTTGAATTTAATATGCTTTCTATAGATATTAGAGATTGATTTTGTCTATGGTTGGGGAGGCCGTGCGCAGGCGAGCTCTGAAATTCAAAATTTCTACATGAGTGAGTTGCATGTTGGTGACGCTCGTCCTATTCTTGCTCGAGAGCTTCGAGTCGTCATCTTTGTCGAAGAGCAGGTTTGTTCGTGAAATAGCTTTTATTAAGCTTTGGCGTGAAGCTCCTCTAGACTTGTGACGCGCGTGACTGCCACATAGAAAGAAGAGAGGGGGGAGGGGGGTATTGGGCATGATACCAGAAGCTTGATAACACATTGCGCTCGCCGTCTTTATATGTACTTACTGGACGGCTTCGGTTATTTGAACTGAGCATAATATGCCTAGATCGATGCTTAAATGAAGCAGCTTCATGAATCAAGTTATCTCAGGACACGTGACAGAAACGGAAAGGGTTTGTCGATCGTCTAAAGACCCGGCAAGGTATGTAGCTAAGTGGTCGTCATGTAACTAAAGAATTCAGCTCTACTTTGGTCGAAGCACGGGGCTACCGGCGACATCATTCTGTCCGTCCATCAACATTATTCGCTTTTATACATGCATTGTTATTTGTACGCTGAAGTGCTACCCGAGCGTTCCTGTAATCTAGAGGAGAGCGCCAGACTATTGTATTGGCGAGATGAAATGCACCACCAAACTTTTGATTTCCTCATAAATTTAAAAATACTCCACCTATGAGTGCCGGAAGACCCGCATTGAAATCAGCGTAGTTCCGAGTGTGCTCCAAGCATGCCAAACCTACCTTTATCTTAAGTTCCTCGCCATGATGAAGCAAACTCCACTGCGGGAAAATGAAGCCAAAAAAATGTGCGCGTCGTACATTTGACTTTATTCGACGACGAGAAAGCGTTTAGTGACAAGCTTTACGTTCGAATCAAGCTTACAAAACAACGTTTCTGATAGGCTTAGTTTCATGAGCAGCAGCAACGTTGCGACCGCAACATGCCACGCCAAAATCGGCGCTGACAGCCTCATTCTCGAGCAATAATGCACAAAAACAGTCGTAAAAAGGACAGATTATTAACATATTGGCGTTTGTATGGGGTTGACCATATGGTACCATATGCCGCGAGCATAGCCTCAATTTTTTGGCAAGTTCTTCGGACCGGCAATTTTCGTTTAAGTGCAGTGCGTGCATCAGTATGCAACAGAATCCCGCACCACGTTTACTTAAGAGAGGAAACACGGCGCTTTCCAGATAAGAAAAACCTGTATCAATAGCATATTTAGGTCATAAGTTACGAATGGGTAAAGTTTAGTGGTGTATTTCATCTCGCCAGTACAATGGATATCCGTGGCCTTCACGCTGGTCGCCGCGGGGCTGCAGCATTGGTGGCCGCAGCCTTCGATGCCTGCGTTGGAGCAGCCGTGGCCTTGCCGCTGTCCAGCATCACCTTTGCGTTGGCGCCAACTTGGCGGGGACAGAGGCAGCGACGGCGGCCGGGGATGGGTTGAAGGGGTCGACGCGAACGCTTCACCTTGCTGTCATTGTTCCACTCGCCATCTTCGGAATTTTTTTTCAGCTCTGGACTGTGCGGGTCTATTGTCATAATTGAAAGTGAAAATGTGCGATGTAGCCTAAATGTTGAACTAACACACCACAGGCAACATCCAGAATTTTTATTAGCTATAGATAGATATTGATATCGGAGAGAGATGTGACCATCAAACCCAAATTCAAGCTGTAGACTCTAGAGATTTCGACACTAGAATTCTTTCAGCTTAAGCTGAAAGCTAAGCATAAGTATGGGGCAAATTTTGTGTTTTTTGTGTTTAAAACTATTTTTACAAACATGAAGTGGCTACAACTTTGTCACGTGCGATCGGCGCCCTGTTCCCTTGAGGTTTGTATCGAAGGCACGTGCGAAAACTTCCATGGGACTCGCATCGGGTTTGTGAATGTGTCCAAATTTTTCTCGATGTTACCCGTTTAATTCCTCAACTGAAGTCATTTTCCTTCGGTTAAATTTTTCAGCAAATCACGGTAGAGTCACTGGCTAAGTTTAGACTGGTTTAGAGAACGTGTTGGGTCGGCTTTAGAAATATATTTACACGAAAGGGCACGGTGGGACAATTTTGGGTGTGGTACTACAGCTTTCGTGAAGGGGCGGCGAAGTATCCACAGGGGGCTCGAGAAAGTTGACGCCCGACGGAAGGTCACGGCGAGATTAAATATGGACTTCAAGCCGCTTGAGGGGTCACTTTGCAGTATACCCGCCCCTCAACTTGAGCTTCCAACTTCAAGCGACGAAAAAAGCTTCAACTCGGAGGAGTGGTACGTTTCTAACAGATTTCTAATGTACACCACATTGTTTCTAAGGTGTCGCACACAATTTCTAATAAAGGTGCCTTGCTGTTTGCGCTACAATAGCGACCGATATTGCTGTTTGTGCTACACTAGGGGCCGATACAGTCATGAAGCCAAGGAACTTCACCCACAACTCGTCGAGTACAAGCTCACCGCCACCAAGGGAGAGACATAAGAAGATGAACGACTACGAGAGGTAGTACGATCTCGCCATGCAAGAGACGCCAACTCTGTTCGGGTTCAGCAGTGATGGCTACGTTTCTCGCCGGCCTAGATCTTTGCGATTCACGATGCAAGGATGATATGGAGGTTGGGGCAGGCAACAATATGATGTAGCCAACAAACCTACTGATGGTGACACTTTCAAGTCCGTCTAGAGCAGGTGGCAATAGTTGGTCGTACGTATATTGATGTTAAAAGTAGTAGACATATGTGTGAGCGAGAACTAAACGCTCTACTTGATGCTTGGCAGACAGTTTGGAGTGCCGCCCTGACAATGTCAGGTTGCTGTTCCGGTAGCGGAAAGTCAGCTCCTGCAGCCATATTCTAATGGTACGTTTACCTCCTTACATCTCATGCGCAGATGCTACATAATAAGGTCTGTAGAAAAGCAAACATCACACGTAGATTGTGATGCGGGCACCGAGAAAAAATATAGGAAGCAAACTGTAAAGATCAATCATGCAAATAGATATCTCACATGTGTGTTACATACTCAACATAGCCACCTATGATCTTTCCGCCTGCATTGTGTGTTAGTTTATACTGGCGTTGAAATCGTAGCTACATGCTAACTTCAAATTTCTACGGGCGTTGAAATCACGGCTGCAGGCTAATTTCTAGACTTAGTAATAATCGTTGGTACAGTGGCTACCATAATTAATATTACTCACATTTTTCTGGAATAGCAGTAACCCCGGAGGGAGTGCTGTGGCCAGCCCAACACACATTAATTAGGCGTCCGCCCGGTAACTGGCTCTGGTAAAACTGAAGCCAGGAAACTGGCCCCGGTAACCGGTATTGACCTCTGTGATGACGATTGGTTGTTTCAGTCCTTTTATTGAGATACCAAGCACGGTAAGGTATGCCGATACAGAAGACATCGGATTAATGTGTCCGCGTGGCGCGTTCCTCCATTTTTAGTATATAATACCAGTCCTATATTTTAGAACTGGTTTGGGACTATAGTATATTATTACCTGCAGTTGGCTGCGGGTGGGCGCACTCTATCATGAGTTGAGTTAGTGAAAAGAGTACCTAAATCACATCTGCGAAGCAGGCACTTCTATCCAGTCGAGATTAAGATTAAATGCCTGTTGCATTTTGTAACTTGTAATACCTGCGACGGCAGGTCGATACGCGGTAAGCTCTAGCTTAACAATCTCCCCTAAATTGGATCGTATCATTACCAATGGTGTTCTCCTAGTACTTACGTAGCTTGTCAGACACCTGCGCACGGGGCGGATGGTGCGGCTGCGAAGCAGGCGCACCAAATGCCCCTCTTGGTCGAAGGCAAGTGAATCTGACTCGAATCTTATCAATGCGTTAAGCTGAACTTTATCAAACCGCTATAATACTCGGGGTCATCACATCCTAAAATTGTTCTGTTGTTTTTAAATGCCCCGCCGCTCCTTCAGCCGTCGCCAAAATAAATTACAAATACACCGTACCAGCACCCCGCCTTTTCGCTTCAAGCAAAGTTCTTTAGCTATCCCAGCCTACGCAAACCTCTCGTTTGTAGAAGGATAACAAAACCTGGATAAACCAATATCTATTCCGATTAATTTTGACGATTCAGCAAGGATTGTGAACCAATTACAATCGTTCTGCACACTGATCAGGTTGTATGATTGGTAGTTATCACGTAGTGAGTCCGTTTGACCGGTAAAAACTGTTGTTTTCGTTTTTTAGATACTGTTTACGACCCTTTTCAATTTGATGAACCCAACATCTAGCCCTTTTATCGTCCACATTCACAATTCCATCGTTTTCTTGATGCGCAACGTTGTGGCGCAGCAGCGATACAGTAGTGGCGTAGCAGAGCTGCGACTGCTGTATGGTGAAGCGGAAGCACCAAGCGGGGTCAGCCGGCGGAGCTGTGCCCAACACAGCAAGCTCGACTGGAACGAGACGACGCAGACTGGAGGAGAACACGCAAGACAAAGCTACGATGACTGGGTTGCCGACAGCTCGGCGAGAAGATTTACGGGGGTACGCTGACCCCACCAAAGCACCCGCTTTGCCTACTGCGTCTCCGTCAAGCCACAAGCTCACGATTGCGGAAGTTAAGGATGCATGCGTAGCCCTACGTACCAAGCTACGCAGAAGCAAACAAGGGCAACGCCAATGCGGAAGGCGCGCGAAGTCGGAGCCATTTCATCTTTCTGATTCGCAAAAGATACTATTTGCTAACAGCTACAAGGCCGCGCGCACTGAAGGCCGACCGATTGACTACGTTCGCATGTCGAACAGGTGCTACTTTACTATATTCAAAGACCATGCAGACGTCTTAGCGTCAATGGAAAATGATGTTATTGCTGATTTGAAGACGGCGCTGGCGGAACAGCGGGAACTTGACGCTGGAACGCGAGCGAAGACAGTGAAAAATTGCAAGGGGAGTTGGATCGCGCTCACGTGCTGCATGGAAAACAAATCGCAGAGATGGAAGAAAGCGTGGAATCTCTCGACCAGCGGCTCACAAGCTCAGGAAAAATGGTAGAGGACTTACGTGCGCAGTTGGCGCTGTTCGCCAAGGAGGCCAGCCTATCAAAGCAAACCCCGGTTGCTTCTTGCCAGGCGATTGACAAGGAAGGGGGGAGGATTTCTCGATGTGATCAAGATCGGAAAGCACTAGAGGAGAGTTTGCAGAAAGAAGACGAACGACTGAAGAAGAAAAAAGGAGGATCTACAAAGTTTAACGAAAAGGCTTTTCGAGCAGGAAGCTGCGCTCAAGCAGCAAGCCCGTGACCAAAAGAAAGAGCGCCAGCGCTTGGATAGCCAAATGGCATTCAAACAACAATTAGAGCACCGATGTCAGCTCGCGATCGCGCGACAAGAAGCCGAAAATGTTGAAAGGAGCGGCCAAGAACGTGCCATCTCTAAAGAGATGGAGTGACGCGAAGTCGCATTGGAAGACCAGATTTCGTGGAATGGATATGCCCCAGTCATTACTGACTGGAAGCGACGCTTGGAAGTGGAGCAAGAGATAAGGAAGGCGGCTCAATCGGCTCTCGCGAATGCAGCTACGAGAGAAGATGAAAAACAAGATCGCAGATCTTGAACTGACAAGAGCGTCCTACTTGGCGTGTGGGATAACCGAACATTGTATTGAACGGTTTGCAAAGCAGAACGCGAATCTCCGGTATGGTAAGTCAGGTCTTGCACTAATATCTCACTCTTATCTAACATTCATTGTAGTGTAAATGTCTATAGATGATATAACAAGAAGAAGAAGCAGCGCATTTTCACCGCCAATATGATGAAGAACATTCACTACGCCAAAAGGGTCGAGCTCCTCGACGAGTTGAACGAATTCGGGGAGACTCGAAACAATTTATGTCATGACCATGATGGATCCAGCTTGAAGAACAGCGACCATGAGCGTTTCCAGTCCTTGTGCCACCGCATCCAAGCTGTCGTTCGCGGCATGTGATTGCTCGTCATGAAGTTGCTAGCATGCGTGTGTTGCATTAAATCACTGTTGTAATTGATATATTTCAACTTTTTTACACTCTAGTACAAGTGTTGTGACATCAATGTCAGATAAACACGCGCGATGAGGGCTCGACAGAGGACTCGAGAGTGCTACTGTTTTTCGTGTCGAAATCTCTAGAGTCTACAGCTTGAAGTTGGGTTTTGAGAGGAATATGACCAAAAGCAAAAATTGACGTGTATTTTTGTTAGATCTTGGAGGCTTATTAAATTTGGAAAGGATTTTTGAACGAGAGCTGATTGTGCTTTTGTCTAATTTTAGATAAGTACAGTTTTTGATCGGAAAATGCGATCACTGATATGCTCTGAAATAAATTTCGAAAATCTGGTTTTTGCCGAACCTTACCAAGCAACTGCGGCTAGATTAAAAGATATGGATGAGGTGACCGAAGTGGTGAAAGCTGTTGCCACCGTTCAACAAAGCACCGAGCAGCAGATCCCATTTATTGTTTTGGAATCGTCGTCTGGAATGGGCAAAACTCAAATGGCGTTCAACCTGATGGCTCGTGATGACATCGACGTGTTTTATATCGTCTGGGGTGTTGGTGGTGTGAATGCGCAGCGCGTGTACAGTGCGTTTCAAACTCGGTCAGTCGTTTTCGCCAACTGCGTGTTAGAGGATACGAAAGGAATGCACTCTGGAGACGTATCTGAGATCCAAGCAGCGGGCGTGTTGCTGACGTACGGATTGATTTGCGCTTTACTTACTGGATTGGAAACAATGGATAAGAAGGCGACACGTGAGGAGGTGGACGAGGCCCTGCGTGTCTGGAAGAAGCGAGCGGGGGATAAACACTGTTTGGTTTTCCTGGACGAGTTTCCTAGATAAGAGCCGAGTCAATTCACGCAGCTTCAATTTATGCGGAATGTCTTCCGCTCCATTCGACTTCCAGTCATTTTGAGCTCAACGAATGGTACAGCACGAAATCTGATCAATTATGGCCAACACTCTAGAGGTGAGAAGGACAAGACCTTGTGGTGTGTCGTGTTGCCTGCATTCCCATCGTTTCGAGACCCGTTCCTTGATCGCCTGCGACCTGATGTGCGGTCGATTATTCAACACAGCCGACCTCTTTTTGCAAGAAAGGCAGTTGACTTCGTGAAGGAAACGGAGTCTAAGGAAACTACGGCGTTCGATGAAGCAGCGGATTTGGTCGGACTCATGGACGGAATGGCTGCAAAGCTGGGCCGTGATATTGCTCGTGCCAAAGGAAACACGCTTGAATTTCGCTGCGGTCAACTTCGTCTTTTCCTTGCTGCGAATTACGTGCATGCTGACTGCCACGGACTAATCGACAAACATTACGCTCGACTGCGAGAGGACAAGAAGTTCAAGCTAAGTTTTCCGCCGGGTGGAAAAGCTCAATTTCGTATACAGCCTAAAGAAGCTCGCGAAATGCAAGGTTTGAGTCGAGAAGACTCTAGTTGCTGCAGCAAGAGCAACACATTACGTGATTTCGTAAAAAACGACGAAGACTGGCCGTGGAAATGCGAAGCCAAATTTCCTGCCTTGGATGTTGATGTTGAGATTGGTCGAGCAGTGTAGATGAGCTGGAGGGTTTTGGACCCAGGTGAGGGGTTTTCCTCCAGGACTCGGTAGTTACGAAACCTACGACCGTAGGTGCTCGGCCATGCGTGGCTCACTATGAATCTCACTTCCTCATTTCCTCCATCCATCTCAACAAGTTATAAGCCCAACTTCGCAAGAGGAACAAGAGATCAAGAAGCCTCCTACCCGCGCGATCATGAGTCGCTCCAACTGGAAAGACTGCTGGAACTTCGACTCTCGCAAGCCCGACTTTACGGCGCGGCAGATTCGAATTCGAGCGCTACTCGAGGCGGAGGGCGTGTGGGAGATTGTGAACAAGTTGCGCCAGTACAATCACTGCTGGGATCGTCGTAGCCGTCAAGAGTTTATCTTGCAGGACAAGAAAGCGTTCCAGCTACTCATTAATTCGCTAGACGACGCGACAGTGAAGGCCATGAAGTACGAGTATTCGTGGTCGGTGTTCGAGCACATGGAGCGTGTGTAAGCCTCTAAGGACACTGTGAGCATCTACCACGCCAGGACCATTTTTCATAACCTGAAATACAAAGATGAAGACGACATGCAGTCTCACATCAACGAACTCGAAGAAAAGGCGGAAACGCTGGCCCGACTTGGTCGACCTATCGATGATGAAGAGAAGGTTATGCATATGCTTGGGTCACTGCCGGACTCCTGGTAGAATATGGTCATGGTGTGTCAGAATCAAAGAGGACTGCGCTGGCGGGATCTACAAACAAAACTCTTACTAGAAATGGACAGTCGCAAACACACCAGTACAGTGTCAGACATGCAAGCGCACCTGACCAACGATCAGCATCAACACGCACAGCGGTGTCCGTGCTGTAGTAAGCGCAGCAGTGAAGTTGCGCACTTTAGCCAGGGGCCAACTCGTCACGTTAGTGGGCGCATGCCTTTTCATGGTCAGCAGAAGTCTTCCCGTGGTCATCCATATCAGCGAAATGACAAGAGCAAGCTTTGTAACTACTGTGGCAAGTCTGGTCATTTCATCAAGGAGTGCATGCTGAAAGCGCGTCACGATCGCGAACGCGGACTCACATCTCAGCCACATGTAGCCGCCAATGCAGCACTAGATATCAACAAGGCTGATGAAGACTCTCTTGACAGCTCCGATGTGCTAGCGATTGCTGTGTCGATGGGGCCGCTGAGCATTGGTTCGGAGACAGCACTACAAGCCACGGCCGCTGAGGAACCAACCGCGGCACGAAATGCGTGGGTGCTTGATTCTGGATGCACCCATCACATGTGTTTTGACAAGACCTGCTTCGTAGAGATCAAGCCCATAGACAAGAAGGTGTACCTAGGCGACAACAATTTCGTCGAGGTAAAAGGAATTGGTGCAGCGGTACTCGACTTCACCGATGAGAGCGGGAAGAACGTGAAGCTAACGGTGTCTAAGTGCTTCTATCTGCCAGTAATGACACGAAATCTCCTGAGTGTACGCTGTCTTCGCGAAAAGGGGGTCTTCTCGGACTTCAGTACCTTCGTTGACCGTGCGGTCATTCACAAAGAGCGAATGCGGATCAAGTCAATGGAGAACACGTTCAACAAGTTGTACGTGTTTAAGACCAATAAGATTAATACACCGGCTGAATCCGCGCACATTGGGGTTGGAAGTCGATCTATGGAGCTGTGGCACTTTCGCTGTGGGCACTTGGGCTTCCAGAACATCGCAAAATTGGTATCGAGAGGTCGCGCGCACGGGCTTCACGTCGATAAACGAGATCTCGCTGAATTTCCGGTGTGTGATGTCTGTGAGCGATCCAATTTACAGCGAGCGTCCTTTAAGAAGACTTACACACAGCACGCAACCCAAGTGAATGAACTGGTGGACACTGACATCAAGGGGCAAATGGAAGTTCCAACGTTTAGCAACAAACGCTATGTTTTGGTCTTTGTAGACGATTTTTCTGGCTTCGTGACGACATATCTACTGGCGCACAAGTCGGAGGCATTGGAGCGCTTCAAGCAGTACGTGGTTGCTGCCGAAACCAAACACAATCTTCCTGTGCGGGGCGTGAACTCAGCCAATGCTGGTGGATTTATCTCGCCTGCCTGGATAGCGTACTACGAGTCAAAGGGCATCCACTGCCGCGGGACTACAACATATACACCAGAGCAGAACGGCAGTGCTGAGGTGCGAAATCGAGTACTGTTCAGGAAGGTGCGGGCACTGCTTATTGGAGCACAGCTTCCAAAACAATTCTGGGGAGAGGCACTTCTTACGGCAACGCTACTCAACAAGATTAGTCCGCTTAGGCGAGCAGACGTCACCCCCTACGAACGATGGCATCGCAAGGAGGCTGACTACAGCAACTTACGTGTGTTTGGATCACTAGCGAACACCTACGTTACTCCGACTCATCCAAAACGACTAGAGCTAACTACAGTACCAGGGAAGCGGAAAACACTCGACAATCGCAGCGTCAGAGGTATCTTTGTCGGATACGCTGAAGGTCAGAAAGCTTGGCGAGTACTGCACTGCGGAACAAACCAAATTGTGACAACATGTCATGCTACATTTGACAAGTCTGGGTCGGCCGCAGCGATGGAACTCAAGCAACTCGAGCTTCGTCGACTAGAAAAACTGCACCGCCTTGACCTCATTCAGCCATCTCGACTCGCAAATTCAATTTGTGACCTTGTATTCTATGCTCAACCCGTGATCGACGACGCCAGTGAACTGGATATGGAGATGCAGCAGCTCGACAAATTCATCGACGAGTTCAATGTTGACGAGCTGCGGGACGATAGTGGAGATCTTCCGGACGTGAGCTGCTACATAGGTCCGCATCTAATCAACGAGCTATCACCCCTTCTGAGCCAAATGACTATTGGAAGCAAACCACAAGCGCTTACCATGTGTGCAGGAGATCGACTCTCAGTAAAGCAGCAAGAAGCCGAGTTTCTAGTTGCAGCAGAAAATATCGCAAGGAAAACAGAAAACAGCAAGATCAGCGGACTGGCAACTCGGATCGAACCGAAAACCCACGACGAAGCAGTTAATGGTCCTGATGCAACACACTGGCGGAAAGCAATTCATAAGGAAGGTCGATCACTCGTGGCACACGGCACTTGGAAGCTCGTTTCGTTGCCGAACGGCAAAAGAGCGTTGACGTCAAAGTGGATCTTCAAGATAAAATACGATGCACTAGGCAACGTCGAGCGATATAAAGCTCGACTTGTCATACGTGGATACGAGCAGGTAAAGTACGTGGACTATGACGAGATATTTACCCCCGTCATTCGATTAGAGTCGCTCCGAATGCTGCTTGCCCTGGTCGCGATCAATGACTGGGAGTGCCACCAGACCGACGTCGATACTGCCTTCTTGAACGGCGACATGGACGAAGAAGTGTACATGCTTCAACCGGAGGGACTAGTAAAAGCCGGCCAAGAGCACCTCGTATGCAGACTGCTGAAGTCACTCTATGGATTAAAGCAGGCACCAAGGGCGTGGCATAAGAAGTTGACGGACTTCCTGAAAAACCATGGATACGTGAAACTCAACAGTGATGCCTGCATTTACGTGCGTACTGGGGCCGGCGGGGTGTCGATTGTTGGAATTTATGTAGACGATCTGCTTCTGATCGCAGATACCACGAGTGGGGTGCATCGAATTAAGACTATGTTATCCTCGGGCTTCAAGTGCAAGGACATGGGTGAGGTTCATCACATACTCGGACTCCGTGTACGGCGAAACCGAACGGCAAAGACACTCACCATTGATCAAACGACTTACGCGAAAAGCGTCTTGGAGAAATTCAACTTGGTACAGCTGAATCCGTGTAGGACCCCGTGCGATCCTGGAGTAGTTCTCTCGAAAGCAGAGTGTCCTAATAATGAAGATGAGCGTGAGCAGATGAAGGGCAAGGACTACAGAGGTTTGGTCGGCTCTCTGATGTACCTCATGACAGGAAGCAGGCCCGACATCGCGTTCGGCATCCAGTGTGTGAGCAAGTATCTGAATAATCCCGGTGTAGCTCACTGGAATGCTGCAAAACGAATTCTTTGCTACGTGAAAGGAACTATTGGTCGTGGACTTGTGATCGATGGACGCAGTCAACATTGAGTGCAGCTAGCAGCTTATGTAGACTCTGACTACGCAAAGGACATCGACACACGGCGATCAGTATCTGGTTACGTCATGCAGCTAGGTGGTTGTGCGATAACCTACTCGTGCAAAAGTCAACGGACCGTGGCGTTGTCTTCTACCGAAGCTGAATATATGTCGCTTGCGCATGGAGTGAAGGAGCTTATATTTCTGCGAGAGCTTCTCGAAGAACTGAACATGCAGCAGGATCCAACCGTGATCAATGTGGACAATCAGTCGGCAATCGCAATGGCAAACAATCCTATTCATCATCAGCGGACAAAACACATACATTCAAGATATCACTTCGTGCGAGAACGGATCGGCATGGGAGACGTGGTCATTGAATACGTGAGTACTAAAGACAATGTTGCTGATCTACTAACGAAGGCTGTGACTGCAGATGTACTGGTTGCATTGCGAGGACGGTTGGGAGTTCGCGAAATGCGAGATGACCAGGAACAGCAGAAACTGGGAAAACGATGCCGAACTTGAGCTCAAACGACAGTGCGCGGGGCTCTTGGACGAGCTGGGCGTGGGCTGGTTTGATACGGACGTCAGGCGACGGCATGCGGGGCTCTCGGAGAGCTGGGCATGGTCTGGTTTGAGTGTGGGAGCAACGGCGTGCGGGGTTCTCGGAGAACTGGGCACAGGCCGGCTTCATGTGTGTAGGAAGTGACAGCATGCCGGTCACGGGCTGGCTGCAGGAGAACTTGCGGTGGATGTAGTGTCGAAGACTTACACAGCGTAGCTTCTGGACGAGTGACGACATGCGGTGTTCTTGGCCGAACTGGGCATGGGCTGGCTCGCGGATCAGCGAAGCATCGGGGTCTCGACACTACTTAGGAGCTGCAGTGACGCATGCGGGGCACGTATTAGCTGGACATGGGCGGCTGCCAGGATCTTGACGACGGAGCACGGTTCTATGGAGCACGCAGGGTGCTGGCCGGTCAAGAGGAGAGAGTGAGCAATATGAAGAACGCACTACACGAACCCGAGACTCACCGTGACTTTCGTGAGCACGGGGGAGCGGTGAAGCAGTCAATCGAGGTAAACACTGCAGACCACGGGGGAGTGTTGCGATTGGTCGAGCAGTGTAGATGAGCTGGAGGTTTTTGGACCCAGGTGAGGGGGTTTCCTCCAGGACTCGGTAGTTACGAAACCTACGACCGTAGGTGCTCGGCCATGCGTGGCTCTCACTTCCTCATTTCCTCCATCCATCTCAACAGTTGACACACTGTTATACCTCTGGCTGATGGGAGGCAAATATTTGCGTGAAACAGATGAACATAAGCAAATAAGTGCATTTCAAGACGAAGATGGTTTCCCCATTTCATTCAACTGCGCATTAGATGAACTGAAGTCAAAAGGAATCGTGGAGCTAAATTTCGTCAACACTGACCAGCCTGAAAACATCGGAATGAGATTGGAGGCTTTGACGGCTGGTGCCATCGTGTCGGCCAGTCATCGAAATGGCTTTGCTGGTATCGCCTTCATGGACTTCTTTCGTTCACTGATGTACGAATTTGATATGCAGAGCAAAATCGATGTTCGCGTGAAATTCAGTGACAAAGTGGCGACGCTACTGTCGACACTGACGGTGCCGTTTCTCGCACCCCCTAACCAGGCCCTGCCAGCTTTCCTCAAAACGGCGAAGCTGAATTTGGGTGAGATATGTGGGACTGTGAACAAGGACATATACGATGCCAGGTTCCAAGGCGGGAAAAATTCGGTTGAGTGTAAGGACTACCAAAGCCGATCCATTTCAAGCGATCAGATGAAAGGCATTCTAATCCGAATTCGGGACTTGGTAAAATACGAGCCAACCGTCGTTCGCCTGGTTGTCACGACTAAGCTCCAGAAAGAATACTTTATGAGAACGAAGATCACGTTCATGGAGGCTTTGAGTATGGCGGGTGGGATACAGAAGGAATTGCACCATGCGTATTTCTATCGGATTGGAATTCACGATGGCACCACGACGACCGATGACGAGGGGAATATATGGCGGGACGATTTAGAATCTATCAAGGGCATGGACAATAAATGCCGAAGTGAGGATTGCCCAAAACCGTGCACGCGAGTGGAGAAGGTGATTATCTTCGTGGAGCGCTGGAAGACAGATGAGGAGCTACCTCCTGATCTACAGTCTTGATCGCATGCTCACCTCCTCAGTGTCGCAT
>JAHQIV010000285.1:0-25206 GCA_030463285.1 Phytophthora europaea | reverse complement strand
TGCGGTGGGCTGCGGCGGCCTCGGGAGCTCATCGCGGGCGGATGGCGGCGACTGCTTGCGACACACGTTGAAGGTGGGTTCCCGAAAAATCAATATTCAGTTTTCGAATATGGATATTTATTTTTCGCTCCGAAAGCTCAAAACAATTGAATTGACAACAATTGAATTCAATCTCAATTCAAAATAATTGAATTGATAACAAAATTCGGCTTTGCATGTATTATTTTGAATTGAAATTTGGCCAAAAGAGAGTGAGTACTGCACCCAACTGGCGAGGTGAAAATAGTAACCCCTACCCTACGATTCATCCGTCCGGCTTGTATACGCGGTATAGCGGGTATACTGCCCCACGCCACTCATTTTGCAATCCGAGGGGGAAAAATAGGGACAGGATACCACGCGACCTCCGCGTGAAGGTCAAGGCGAGAGCACTGGCGGGGAGCGACAGCTCCGACGAGGAGTGGGTGGATTCTTCCGAGGGCATACCCAGTACTTGACGCAACCACCTATCGCAGTCGAAGCACCGGCGGTTGGGCCGTCCGGTCAAAGGCAGCGAGGAGAACCAGGGGACAGCTGTCGTGGCTCCGCTGCAGAAGACGCAGTTTGATTCCTGGGCCGACCTTTATGACTACCTTGCAGTCTACGAACGGGACACGTACCAGATATGTGCTCTCACTGACGCTTTAAGTATGTGGTACTTATAGTTATTGTGCGTTATTTTACTCTATGTAGAGCTTTCGTGTGCCGACCAACAAAAAGTCGCCGAAGGAAACAAGAAGATACGGTCGACTAGGTCTAAGATGCCATATGTACTAGACAGCAGGGTCAACTATGCCAAAACCTTCGTGCGCACCAATGCAGACCAGCACAAGTCGCGCGGCAAGGGAAAGAGGAAGCGGCAGTAGTCGAGATTGATTGAGTGGGAAGGACAGGTAGGCTTATTAACCCGATTTGGCATCAGTTGTCTCAGTTGGTCTCAGTTGGGCTTAATTTCGTTCTGTTGAGATCAGTTGGTGCCCTTTTGGGCTCGGTTGGGCAAATCTAATATGAATGTTTTGTTTCTCCTTGATCAATGCATGCATTCAAGTGGTAAATGCTAATCGCACTACGAATGCATTGATGATTTCTTCAGCGTGCGTGGAGCACAACCATCCCCTGAGCTAGCACACCTTCTTCTTAAGCTGTAATAGCAAAATAAACGTTTCTGTTTGCTCGAATATTATCAAGCACGCATTACTAAAGAAGCGACGACGTCCAAGCATGCGTGAGTAAAACAACGGAGAAAAAATAATCGATTCTAACTATGGTAGTCTTAGCTCGCGTACGGACTAAATTTTCGTGCGTAGGTATTCTGCTGCAGTTCTACTAATCCTGCTGCTACTGACCCGCCACCATCCTCCAATGGGCACCACGTGTACCCGGTTCCCGATCCACGACTATGCTCTTCGGATCTCCGGGATCCGGTTATACGTATAGTCGTATAGTCTGTACCTTTTCGTTTGGGTGTCGTTTGGGGTGCGCATGGGTAACGCACTGGCGGAGGTAGCTCCAACAGCGGTGCAAGAGTCCGTTGAAACCAGTGAAAATAGAGAGATTTGATTGGATGTTATGATACTAAAACGTCGTGACTCGTGAAATTAAACGGACCTGGACACCTAGCCCTCTACTGAACGGAGGCACTTCAGAGTGTCAATTTCGCCAAAAGAGTTGCAAGGCACAATAATTGTGTACGTATTCTTTTCTCGTGACTAAACGCCAAAATTGCTTGTCAGTTTGAAAAACTTGAGCGGTTGCATTTATCTACATCAACCCATGCTTGCTCGACAATGTTGATTGCCGTGATTATCTCGTTAAGGACTTCGATGAGGATCTAGATACTGAAAGTGATGAAGCTAGCGATGGCGAACCTCGAGACGGTAATGACCAAGAAACTGACGTAACCTAGGGCACTCTAGACATCACGTGCATCGATATGAAATAAAGTATCACCTTCTTCGATAAGTCTACCATTTGATTTTTGTCAGAGGTTTGTAAAAAAGGAACACCGCTATAATCAAATTGAATCCATCAGAAGTGAGTATGTCTCTCTTCGTTCTAACAGCCTTGTTTTGGTCTAGTTCATTCTAATATCGTCATAATTAGCTCAAAAGTACCATGAGCGAGTTTGCAATTCATATGTGCCCAACTTGAAGGGTCCAATGAAAAGGGTCGTGCTGAGCGTCACCGAGCGGATACGGCTAAGGTGGCTACGATATTTCTAGAAACCAAGAAACGGGGACATCAATTTTAGAGCGGGGCAGCGCTCATCTCGATGACCTCATAAGGTTCTCAGCTTTGTTGATGGCTGTGAAGCGACATCCGTGCTTTTACTTCGAGGAAATAAAGGACGATGAACTTACCCGACCTTGAAAATGTATCGGACGCTACATTATGCCGGGTACTGCGCTTTGATTTGTATATGTCCAGGAAGAAGTTAACTAAGTGCACGCGAATGTACTCAGTAGGAACGTGAACAGTTAACTTCATTTCATTCGAGCCCCTATTAGCTGTTTTTTGCTGATGAGACCATAAAAGCCGGTAGGTCAGCGTTGTGCTAATATTTATGGTCACCTTGGGGGCAGCCCGCAGTTGTATCTCTTTCATTTTCACGCGGGAAAAGGGAAACATTACTTGCTGCAACCGTTGGCATGCAATGCTTTGCTAAGGTTCATGTAGAAGGCACTTTCATCAATCCTGATTTCGGATAATTTCCGAATACATATGTACCGAGAAATTCAATATCTTGTTCATTCAACTGGCACTCCCCTATTCTTCTTACCACCGGGTTCCCCTAGTTAAACCCAATTGAGGTGCAGTTTGGACATATAAATCGATGGATCCAGAAACATGCAAACAAGGCGCTAAGATAAACCCGACAGCAGTATGTAGACACTGTGGCCACAGTGATCAATATCTAATATTCACTAGAAAAAAAAACATCGCCCTCCTTGTACTCTTCGTTGTCGATGCGGGGAAAGCGTTCTCAACGATTTTTTTTTATATCGTTTTCTGGTCATTGATACGATTTTGGTCACGAGGGTGCCAGGTAAACAGTTGCTCGACGATTTTTGAGTTGGGGACGCTCGACGATCGGCTATATTTCAATCCTACCATCGAAATATTTTTGTTCGGTTGTGGAAGCGAGGCCTTGCAATCGCAGCAAGAAACATAACTTTTCCTATATAGCGCTTATTTGGAGATGATAGGTAGGGCAAACCCTCGTCGGGTGTCAAGTAGTATCCTGCCGTGTCTTTGTACCAATTGAACGATTTTTCATCAATGTGAACGGTATCGTAAATGGAACGCATTTGGAAAGTGTTGCCTGTTACAATTGGTTATTTATTAGGAAAAAAATAACTCGTAAATGTACCTTAACCTACCTATAGAGGGCTAAACATGCATCAAACAGTAGATCAACCGTCGAAATTTATGTTAGTGTCGGCTTGACACGAGACACAGCTTGCCGACGCCAACCTCGTTTTAGATAGCGCCACAAAGAAGCTCAAGGAAGCTTTTCGGCTAGCATCAAACGAGGATGAATTTGTCGGTTGAGAGTAAGTAGATGTGTGTGGAGCCACACATTGCACCAGGCACGTGTTCCTGTCGACACATGTGGCATCCTCAACTACTTTGGGTTTTTAGGAGGGTCGGTCTCATGCGCCTGCGATTTCTCCGATGCAATATCAGTACTAATAGTACTTCCTGAGAGCTAAGGAACGCTACTTTCCGAAGTCAATGGTAGTGCTGGATTTGTTCTCCCCGGATTCAAACTTCCGATTTTGCGAGCGTTTCAATCGCTCTCACCGCCCCATCCCGCAGCAATGAGACGTCGGGAAACTGTTTGGGCAAACACAGGAGGCGAATTCAGAGACGGAGAAGTAGACTTGCTTTCTCTTTTTGAGCTCGTAGTCCACGCTTGCGGATGTCGAGTCGTGGGTTCTCTCCGAGTTGGTGTATAGCAGCATTATATATTACAGTGGCTGCGACGGAGCAGTGTTCCCACGTTTTCTTTGAACATATTTGCTCAGACCGCAGCTGCTTGAGCAGAGCAAATTCTATAGTTGAAAAGGATAGTGCGGCGTCATATTCTGGCTCCAGCCCCAATATTGCTGCAAACTCGTATGTTGTCAATGACTTTGACTTCACATGAGTGGTCGCTATCAACGCGCGAATATCGGGGACATTTATTCATTGGTCTACCGTCTTCCCCCGCACTCTGCGCCTAGGCGCTCTATTCGAATATTCGAACTTTAAAATTTAGAAATAAATTATCGAATATAGCACTGGTCGAAATATAACGCTGAGCGTACAAATCCCTTATCTTGCAAAATCGTGGGATAGATTTGCTACCGAAGAACTACATGATCTAATCGGCTAAAATCATTTACTTGTTGAAGCCTTTGAGGCTGTTGCTACTGTACATGTATAACCCCGAGTTATGGCAAGCTGACGCGATGTTTGCAAGTATATTTATTAATCGTCTGCGCAGAGGGTGCGTAGCGGTGGTGACGAAAAAGCAGGCCATAAAATATGTTGCTACCATATTAATTCAGCGGTGATAGTACAAGCATAATGTCGGGTGCGTCAACTGCTGCTCTCGATGTGCAATTGCAACGCAACGCATTTCGTTGTCGGTCAGCCGCCTAACGAGCGAAGGCATCAGTTCTCTCCATGACGACGGCACGTAGGAACCACCTCGCGTATCCCTGCCGCTGCTTGCTCTCCACGACGCCGAAGTGCACGATGATGGCCACTTGGTCGCCGCTCTCCTCATAGGCGGGCCGACAGCGAGATTAGTTTTCAATTTTAGGATTTCTATACGGCAAGCGCTGAGATTATTTAACGTATGAGATTAGTTTCCAGTACATAGACCGCTGTACGTACTTAAGTAAGTATTCAACACAGCTCAAATCAACAGAAGGGTCAACGTTTAGGACCCAATTGAGTAAACTTCAAACATTGTATAAATATTCGTTGCATAACGCGTAGGCGCTCTATTCGAATATTTCGTGCACGCATTACCATTTGTAGCACAGCGCCTAGGCGCAGTGTGCGGGGGAAGACGGTAGCACCACGGCTTCAGCGCGAGAAGCGTTGAGAGGTAGAATATCGTAGAGTTGCGACAGCAGCAATAGCTTTACCTCCAGGGCGATACATATGATCACCAATGTTGTTTTGCTACCCCTAGAAAGAAGCGTCTGTATGTACTCAGTCTGCGGCGTATCGGGTAACTGACCTTTGCACAAATCGATGTATTGTGTCTTTCACATATTCTGCGCTCATTATTCTGTCGCAATTATATCTCGTGCTCTTGGCTAAAACCCGGCGCGTTGCACTAATTCCGCCCTAAATACGATTCGACAAACAACTAAAACTCCGCTAAAACGGCGTCCCAATGCAACACCAGCACACAAACGGTAAGAACAAGCTTAGCGCAATGCGATCTCGTGCTAAGGGCGATAGCCCTCCGGTTATACTAAGTTCTGTGGTGTCGTGGGGCTGTTCGTTGTACTCACTGCCTGTCGCTGTTGGGCCGCCTGATTCAACTGTGCTGCGTCCCAACTACTCTCCCCTGGGGTCGTCATCTAGTGTCTCTGGTGCCTCTGCAGCAATCATTTCAGATCGACTGGTAACAACCCGCCAAACTGCTCTGCACCAGATAAATCGAGGCTTACCCCGTGGCTGCATGCATCATCGCGAGCCTAAATGTGATTTAGATCATGGGTACAAGTGATACGGGATATTTTAATTCAGGCGGAATGAGCCGGTTGCCCGCCAAAATGACGGGAAGGCACAATACGACATATAGTTAAGAAATCAAACCTCGAGAAAGTTGGGTTACGACCGTGGTTTGCATCACTCTTCAATCTGTGCTACGAGGCAGCAAATGCAAATAATAAAGAGACATCAGATAACCCACGAACATTTTCATGAATAGACAACTAGATTTTACCTGCAGAAGGAAAATGTCGAGGATTCGAAGCCCCACTTGTACAGATACGACACGGTCAAGCAGTTTGCGTAGTTAGGAATGAATGGCTTCTAATCGACTGGTAGAAACCACCTGAGCGCTTCCACCTTCGTCGCAATATTGATTTTTACTCACATATAAATCTTCCGCCCCAATTTGCTCAACATTGCTAGCAATACTTCCCGTCCATTCTTGTTCTCTCTCGTTGACATTGGAAATATGATGTTTAGATAGAACGGCTCAAATCCGCTTCTCCATTTCTACAGGAGGACGAAGGTTCCTATCAGCGTCGTACATAGCTGCTGATATCTGACCAGCTAACCACTTACGTTTGGCAGGCTCTCTAATTTGTTCAGTGAAACGCTGAATTAAGTGAAAGGGATTCTGCTTTACGACGACTCCAGAATCAAACACATTTTCAATTAGCTTGCGGTTTGCGTTCGCATTATCACAAACACATACTCGGGGATCACTGGAATCAGATGCAACTCTATCCTGGAGCAGTTCTAATACAGCGCGACTCTCTGTATGATTAACAGAGTAGGTTAGTGCACGCCCCATGATCTTCCCAACTTCGTTCTGTACGAACTCTAGCAGCCTAATGCTTTCTGGTTTCATTGTACTATTGTCGGAGCCATGCTGCTTCAACTTGCTGCAAAACTTTTAGAGTGATCAAGACGAATCTCTCCTTTGCACATCGTGTCAGCAATTTGAGCTTCAAAAAGCTGTGAGCAAATCTGAGTTTGAGTTAACCACATATCTCTTGATGTTTCAGTATCGAGACAGGTATGGTTAGCCACGTATTACTCGTAAGTTGGAGGAAGAATGAGATCGTATTCTGCATCAATTAAAAGCCGGGTCTCCACCGCAATGGCAGCACGCGATAACAATTCCAAGTATCGCTTCTGACGACGCTGAGTTACATTGCTGAGAGTACCAGCTATACCTTTGGTAGTTAGCATGTTCTCGTAAACCATATCGAACATCGAAGACGAGACTCCACTCTGGTGCGTAAGCAAGTATGAGAAATGAAATAGGAACAATTTGGATATGTAGTCGTCATCGATTGTGGAAGATGTACGCTTTGCTATACCAGTGCAAACATATCTCGCATAGTACAAACGTGTCTTGTGCTCCACGTCCTCCACCGTGCGCTCCATGTACTGTTTGATTCTCGGTAAACAAGGACCCTTCTCCACAATACACAATGGTTTCTTGTTTCTCGTCGTACACTTTAGTACCCAAACTTCGGTTGGGAGTGAGAACCAAGTCGTGAGAATATCTCCATTCACCTCAGGGTACTTGATAGTAAGTAGGAGAAAAGTCACGCTTGGCAATGGCTGCTTGAAGAGCATCACGTACAGGCTTGTCCTTCATTTTCTATCTCGAAGATTAGACAGCAAAACCGCGGACACATTTGCGGGTGGACCGCGGGCCGAGCGGCCCACCAATGTCGGTCATTCCGAAGCCCCCCCCTTAGATCTATGTATTAACAGGCAATCCCGCTAAGAGGAGGGAGAAAACGGACCTAAAGAGGGAAAGCTAAAAAGCATAACTAATTGCGGTCGTTACCTTTGTAGCACGAAAATGCTACCACTAGATAACCCTTTGTCCTAAACTCCATGTTATGGAGCTTGTGCTGAAGCAAACGCTCTTCTCAGCCCAACGTATCGGCGTCAAGGACGCAACTTGACTGAGCTTGGTTGGGTCATGTGAAAGCGCTTTCAGCATTTTGGAAAAAAATGAGAATGGTACGTTCACTACACCTCTTGACCATCTTGCCCATCCACCTTCCGATACCCCCCGCATTGACCGTCACGGGCTCCGGCTGGAGCTCCAGCTTCTCGAATCACCGAACAAGCTGTGCAACCGTCAACGGGACAGCGTGGACGTTTTTGTAGGGAGTCCCGCTCCGCCACCCCCACGCCCGACGAAAGCGCGTGATCTCCCATTTGAATTTTGGACTGTGCAGTGGTCCGGGGATGGACCTCGGATGTGAACCCAGTTCCTGGTACACTTATATATATGTCTGAAATCGCCGATTTCTCTACGAAAGCACTACTACCTGCCTATACACAGCGCGGTGCTTCATGCACCACAATCTGCTGAAATGTGACAGGCGTACTGCTAGATGTCAAACGATAGCCTTACTGTGCGAAAATCCCATGTCCATACGACTGTTTCCGCATTTTTGTTTTTTGGGGGGGGGGGGG
This sequence comes from Phytophthora europaea, assembly GCA_030463285.1. Taxonomy (NCBI): domain Eukaryota; phylum Oomycota; class Peronosporomycetes; order Peronosporales; family Peronosporaceae; genus Phytophthora; species Phytophthora europaea. The sequence continues at coordinate 16,983 of JAHQIV010000285.1, read as the reverse complement.
GTTCCCTCGATCGCTCCCTCCTCTTAGCGGGATTGCCTGTGAATATCCTCTTAGCGGGATTGCCTAATAAATACATACCGTGTTTGTCAATTGGGATTTCGCGTAGCCGAAATGTTCACGGTTCCGAAATGTTCACTCTAAACGAGTGAACAAAGCTACACAGAATCAGGCCCGGTTTTAGCCAGGGTCCCAGCTGCACGATGCAGCAGTTCGCGACAAGATTAGCTCGGCTGTCTCGCACTCTGAGGAAGTAAGCGTCAGTAACGACCAAGAACCCGAGCACGGCAGTCGTTCGGAGCGTCAGCGGCGCAGTCGCCACCTTGCCTCGCCGGACACGCTCGACTCTCCAGGGCCAAGAGCCAAACACACGGCGCTGGCCCAGATTAGAACCCACCACACCACTCCCTTAACACCAGGCTGCCTCACCTCACCTCACACCGCGAGGATCGGCGAGGCATGCCTTCAATAATCACGAACGACTGCCTTTGAACCCAAGAATGCTGTTGATAACATTGTTCGACCAGATTGATGGATGTTCCAGATTTGCATGTGTTTTTTTCAGCGCTCGTTTTTTTTGCTGGGAATCGCATTTAATAGTCACTGAAGTGAATAGTGACCGCAATCTTGAAGCGTCGCCTTGTCACATGTGGCGCCCGTTCACGGCCACTCGATCTAACCAACTGCTCCCCTCGCGCTTCCGGTGCAGAACTCAGGTCCATGACGCGCAAGAATGGCAAAGGCTGCGGCTCTGCGGCCACGCGGTACGCGCGCGCCAACGCGCTGGTGGGGTCCGTGCTGAACAAGTTCCACAACGGGTCGGAGCGGGCGGTGGACCCGTTCGTGATCCGCACGCTGAAAGCGCACGAGCCGCGGCTGCTGGGCATCCAGTGCTTCGTGGAGCAGGTAGCGTACAGCAATAGAGCTTATCCAGCTGAGCCTGCGGGTTGAGAACTGTTGCGCTGCGTAGGGGCCAGCGGAGGACAGTCGGCGCGCCAAGGACGAGTCGCACGTGGTGAACCACACGACGCACGCGTCGGGCATTTTCGGGCTCTTCACAGTCTGCGGAGGGGTTTTCGGACCAGGAGCCATCATGTCAGTGAGCTTCTGTATGTGGTACACAGGGTGCAGGAGGCTTATTGAGTGTGGGGGTTATCCATGCAGGCGTCAATGGGATGCGTGTAGCGGGACGGAGGGCGACACGGACGACCGGGAGGCGGCCATGGCCGAGTACGTCGCTGTTGTGGACAGGATGCTGCCTGGCTGGGATGAGAGAACGCCGGATCATGCCGTTGCCAGCTCGGACCGCTTCTGGGAGGACGACGCGACGGCGACGAGCTGTCCGCTCTGCTTCGTCGCCTTCTCCGTGCGTGAACGTCGACACCACTGTCGGCTGTGCTTCTCGATATTTTGTGCGGGCTGCTGCGGGCAGATACTGGAGATTGCCTTATGTCCCGGAGCGCCCCTGCGCGCGCAGCGCGTGTGCACCCCGTGCTATCAGGCGGAGTATCGTGCTCAGCAGCTTCGAGAAGCGAGAAAAATTAGCCGCGAGAACCAGGAACTGGAGCAGAGGATTCGTGCGGTGCTGACTACAGCGAAGCAGACACTTGCTGCCAAGCAGCAGGAGGAACAGAAGCTACGCGCACTGGCGATTGATGCTGGTTGTGACGTACAGGCTCTAGACGAGGCTATTCAGAAGCAGCATGGAGGATCCCCGGTGGGCTCGGCGTCAATGGAGCTGCCAACGCCACCAGCAGCGCACCGATTTGCACCTGCACAGACCTCGGTAGAAGTCTCAAATCAACTTGCCCTGGCCCATCGACAACTGATGATGAGCTTCAAGATGGCACAATGCCGCGCACACCGAGTGCTTGACAAAATGGACGCAACGATCGCGGCGTTGCGAGAAGCTGTGAACGCTCAACGATCCATGAACAATAAGTCGCCATCCTCTGATCATGAAGACAACGGATGGAGCGTGATGATTAGCCTCACTGATAGTTTCCTCTCCCAAACCGATCAAGAGGCGCTGCAAGTTGTTTCGGACGAGCTTTGCAATCGATTGCGGTCTCGAAGCAGCAGCTCCGTTGACAACACGACTGCATCGGACCCAAGTATCGCCGTACTTTGGCAGGCCGAGTGCCTGAAGGATAATCGGACACGGGCGTTCGTCACTGATTTGGCTGAAGTCGTGCGTGCCAGGCTAGATGCATCGTCGGGGTCAGACACCGAAGACTCTGACGCGAATGAGGCACCTGTGGCCACGTCACGCCCGTTGTGGGAACAACCTGTGCAGTCTGCACCTGATGCTGACTCGACGACGAATTCAGCACCAACATCTGTGGAACTTGAGAAGGTGTTCGAACTCATTTGCGCTCAGTGCGAAACGGGGCCAGCATCGGAATGGGATGAACAGATTCGCCTTGATGTTACCCGAACCTTCGGAATATCAGCGCGGCAGCAACACCGCAAGAGCTTAGACCCTACGTCGCGCTCTGTATGCACCTCGAATGGAGTCGCTATCCCCCTAGAAACGAGACAAGCAGCCCTGCAGCATGTGCTTCGTGCTTGTGCTAGCGTGGATACTGAAGTCGGGTACTGCCAGGGTATGGATCACGTCGCGGCGTTGCTGCTGGCTGTGAGCGACTGGAACGAAGCGCGCGCATTCTGGCTGCTTGTGAGCCTCCTTGCATCCCCACGGCTCGAGCTTGAAAGACTGTATGGACCAGGACTACCGCATCTAACTCTTCGCTGCTTTCAGGTAAGATTGAGTGCTATTTTCTCGAGCTAGAGTTGCACTAACGAATTTTCGTGGTGTTTCATCCTACACTAGCTGGATCGCCTTCTACGAATGCATCTACCACTGCTATCCGAACATTTTCAGGCTATCGACTTCCCAATCAGCATTTTTGCAACGGGGTAGGCCAGGCCTGAGCATATATAATGGAGATTTGCGTACCCTTCTAACGCTGATGCTGTTGTATTCCAGGTGGTTTATGACCCTTTTCACCAACATGGAGGCGCTATCCTACGACGTAGTGGTACAAGTCTTTGACGGATTTATCTTCAAGGGATGGAGACATATCCTTCGAACTGCTCTTGTGATCTTGGAGGAGCTGCAGAGGCCTATTCTCGCCAGCTCGTTTGACGAGATTCCTCGACTGTTTTACGACATCCAGGAGTATGCGGTAAGTCTGTGCGCAAAATGTTATATTGTGAGCCCTTGTTTAATGTTTGTTGTGTTGCAACATATTTCTCTGTAGCCGCGGATCATGGAGGTGGGATACGTCCTTACGCAGTCAGCGAAGTACGAGGTGTCCGACCGAATGTTGAAGCGCCTGGAAAAGGAGTTTGAAGGTGAGACATCAGCAGCAGAAACATTCACGAACAAGAATACACGACCTCCAAAACTTCCCCCCACGACCGACAGTCTCGCAGGTCCGCGCAATACAAATCAGCGCCCGCAGAAAAGAAGAGCATCACTACCACCTTCATATCTGAGGTCAGAGACTCGACAAACCCGACACTTTGTATCACGAGATCGCATCTCAAAAGATCCTTCCTCGACAAGGCAAGCCTCTCCGTCACAATCACCAGCCGTTGTATGATGAAATTCGGCACGGCACCCTTCCGATCCCCAGTATTCTAGTGCGTAATGATGAATAAATAAAAAGTAATATCTGTATCGCACACATTCGTTGTGTTACTTTAGCTAGAGCTTCCGCAAGTTCAAAAACCCTTGTGCCTTCTCATCAAGGTCGTACGAGATAGCAACAAGTGCTCGCGCTGGTAGTGCCAGGAACACATCAATCGCCAGGCCGGCAACGTTCCCAGCACTATGATGAAGACGTCGAATAGCTGGCTGTCCGCCAGTAGGAGAGCAAGTCACCTCTTTTGTATCAGTCGAAGGCCGCAGCAGAGCAGCCGGCTCACCATTCACAAGAACTTGGATGGCTGGGGAGTAGTTGGTAAAGAATGCTGCCTGGAGATGGTAAAGCCCCGGCAGCAACAATCTCACCTCGTCGGACCCGAATTGCCACAAGAAAATATCCGCATTCGTGTTCACCACTTGAGAGCTCCACTGTATCGTTTGCTTGGTGCTGGGAGGATCATCCTTCCAGATCTACAGTAGAGAGCAGAAACATACTCTGTCAGCTCTCGTTTTTTTCAGGTTAGATAGCAGCACTTACATAGCGAGCTTGGTAAATCTCGCTGCGTAGCTGCCGCGTTATGGCTTGCACCTGTCGGTTGATGCTCTCGACTTGAGGTTTCGTTGCAAACTCGCCAGCCGCTGCGCTTTCCACTTGCTTCAACGCGTTCTGCAAACCGCTCAGAGTCGACTGCGAGTCCAGTAGCTCTTTCACGTCTGCAACAGTCATCTTCTCGTTCACAATCCGCTGTAATGCGCTTAACTCGTGCTGAATGGACTCAGTAACAGACAACAAGTTGTGCTGGCAGAATACGCAGTACCGTTAGGCTGATGTAACATTACATCGACAATACCAATTGAGTCTGCCGTACCATGTTGTGCTTAACCTGCACAAGCTCCAACGTGTCCGCCTTGGCTTCGTTCAGCTGTCGCAACTGATCAACGTCGTCCATCATGGTTTCTTGAGCTCGCTGGAGGTTGTCCATTAGAGCACAGGCGACGTCTTCAACTCGAGTGCTATCTGCCTTCTCTGCTAGCTGCTTCCACGCATCCACTGCAATCCCAAGCGTCAGAAGGGATGAATAGTTGTTAGTGAGTGTCATGCTCTGCAGAACTCAACGCAAGTGACGTACTTGCATCCATCTTCCGACTAAGCAGCTTCGTGATCTCGCTCTTGCAGAGCTTCTTGTCGATGGCCAACATCAATTCTTGCCGCCAGCCAGCAAGCTGCTTCTCCATCCGAGTCTCCACCTCTCGGACGTCTTGGGAGATTCGAGCTAGATCTTCACGAATTGCGACCTAACAAAGCACATCACATCGACACTCAGTTAGATGCTACGATATTGTCTTGAGTCAGTGAGAACCCTAACTCGAATCACTCACCTCGCCTCCTTCCTGCGATTCTGGCGATGCCACAGCTACCTCCTTGAAGACTGGGACTTCTCTCATCTTTTGACGCTCCAGTAGCTTGAGCTCCAAACCCTCCACCCTCTGAGCCATATCTTGCCGCAGCTTCGTCAACCTGTCTGCATCCTGAATACGCATCGACTTGACCTGCAATTCCAGGGTTTTCAACTCATCTTGTGTACTGGCTGTCAACTCATCCATCCTCTTCTCCACCTTGCTGCGTAATTGCTCCAAGCTTTGCTCGACCTTGAGGCATTTTGAGAGGAAAACCTGGTGTCAGTCTTGAGATTTTGTACGCACATCGCATCCTTACGTACAATATAGACCTTGGTGTCCGCCTCTTCTTGGTGTTTAGTCTTGATCTCTGACTCCTCCTTGACATTTTGTATCAATGTTTGCTGCTGCTCCAAACTCCCAGAGACCTGCCAAGATGAATAAGTCAACACCAATTATCAACTGCTGGACGGATGATAGCAGACCACCAACCTCTTTCCATAGCCTCATCACCCGGCGCTTCACATCTACACGGACGCGCTCCTCCAACGCAGCCATGAGATTCGAACTAACAGCCGTCGCCTGAGTACGCTCCAAGCTATCGACGCGACGCTGAAGCTGTTCGATCACCTGCGCTTGCTCCTTCAGCACGCGCACCACCAGGCCAAAAGACGCGGGCAACACTGATTGAATATTCCGCCACTTGCGCTCGCTCTGCAAACTCGTTGCCAGAGCCTCGAGCCCCTCATTCACTACCGAGTCCATTGAGATAAGTTCAAGAGTCCGTTGTTCAGTTTTTAGTGACGACGCTTCATGTTAACAAGTTCTTGCATAATAATGAAGTACTTGTGCACCGTAGCTAGACGACAACATTTGACGACGAAAAAGAGGAAGAGGAAGGCAAATCTGAAACTACAAACGGTTTTGTGCCTCCGAAGTCGAGGTGACTCGTCATGGGGAAGGCGTCGCGACGCAAGCAGCTGGATGAGCAGAGGAAGCAGTTTTTCGACATCCATGGCGATGGTCGCAGTGCCGAGGATCGCGCTAATGCTCGGGCCATGCTCGACGCACTGCAGAAGAAGCTGGAGGACGACGCTCTACGAGAAGATGGTTCGCTGGCTTATTCGTCCGTTTGAGGGGGTGGGGCGATTGTGTTGATGGAAGGCGCTTTGCTCTCTGCTGTACAGGTTTCTACTTCGTCGATGGCAAATATGTCGATTCTCGACGGCCTCGACTGACTTCGGGGATGAAGACGCGAGGATTTGAGACCCATCGAAGCAGCATCACGGACGTCGCGATTGTTCGCATTGGTGCAAGTCCGCAGAGTGAGAAAGAGATGATGATTTTGTTCACGTTTGGGTTGGACTGGTGGGTGGTTGTGTAGTGTCAGAGGATGGAGTGGTGCTGGGTCTCTGATACTGTTTTTTTTTTTCACGATGTCAGTGTCTCTATCTGGAACTTGAGCAACGGGGAATTGCTCAGCTCTCTGGACGTGTCTTCATCCCGCACGCTGTTTATCTGTGGTGGGGCGGCTCAGCCTAAAACCTCCGACCTCGACATCGTTGTCTTTGCCTACGCTACGTGTAAGTGTGTTGTGCTGGTGCTTGTGCGGACGAAGTTTTGGTTGACTTACGTATCGAAGTGTTGGGTTACAGACAGCGAGCCAATTGTTCATTGCTTTGACTATCAGAAGAATACGATCACCCCGACTGAAACCTCAATGACGACATTCGATGTGGCTGGTAACTACTGCACAGGTCACCAGCAAGCTATCTCTTCGATGACATTCAGTCATGCTGGTGAGCTACTTGCAACAGCCTCTTGGGATTCTACGTGCATGATCTGGCGAGTTTCGACCGACAGACAACTTGTGTCTTCTGGTCCGCTGAAGGCGGGAGTCAAGGCGAATGAGGGGGTTCGTTTGGCGCTCTTGATGATTTTGCCCGTCCATGAGGAAGGAGCTTCGTGTCTTGCTTTCACAGTCGATGATCAGGCTCTGGTTACTTGCGGTGAGTGCGTCATAAAGTTGTGGGATATCTCGGACGCATCGACAGACAATCAAGACGAGGACAACCAAACGGACGTATCGTCATCCCTCAATGATCAACTGCACGAGTGGCAGCAGGCGATCCCATTCTCATTCTCCATTGAGTCATCGACAAACCTCTGTACATTTGATGAATCAATGACCGCTCTAGTCGCGAACCACGAGTGGATGAATTTCCGTGAAGATACCGAAAAGCTAACGCAACTTGCTCCATCGCAAAGTGAAGACGAGCGGAACGAGGCAATTGACGTCCGGCAGTGCGTCGACCGTATCATTGAAGAGATCGCCCCAAGCGAAGATGAAGCTCAGGAGCTCTTCGCTTCCCTTGTCAACAGTAAAAAAGTCTCAGAAGAAGTGACGAAAAGTGAACACAATAGCACAAGCGATGTCAGCGCACTGACACCGGAGCGGGCTGCTCGGTTGAGAACACAATTCCGAGGCATGGAGAATTTTGACTTCGAGAGGCTTTTCACACCTGCTCTCTCCCTGTCACTGGGGTGGAATCGAGGGGTTGGCTGCATCCCAGCTAAAACTGTGACGAGAATGTCTTCCAACCCTGATGCGAATGGCCGATTGATTTGCTCGTTTTCAAAGACCACGGCGGTGAGTTTTCGTTATTTTGTAGCTTCGCGTCGGCCGGCAAACTAATGGGTGTGTTGTGTGCTCTCAGGATGGGATGTTCTCGTCGCACTCGTCGACAATTACTGACTGTGCTGTGGCTCAAGAGCTGGACTTAGTTGTGACTGTGGCGTTCGACAGGTCGATTCGGTACTGGTCGCTCCAGCAAGGTGTCGTACTGGAGACCGTATTCGATGCCCATAGCGCGTCAATCATTTGCTGTGCCCTCACATCGCCAAGTACATGCGACTTGGGTGTGTATGAAATGCTGCTGGCTACTGGCGGATCGGACAACTTGGTTAAGGTTTGGCGCAGGAATCCGCCGGCACGAGCAGAGTGCGTGTGCAGTCTTTCAGGACACAACGATGCCATCAAATCCCTCGCCTTCGACCCTAGTGGAGTCTTCCTCGTCTCTTCCAGTGAAGACACGACCGCAATAATGTGGCGCGTTCGCCCATCAAGCCCCGATCCCCCCGAGAGGCCCACCGTTGTTTCGGTCGAACGCTTCTCAATCAATGTATCCTGGATCGAGCCACTGGCGAACGGCGCTAGGATTCTTCATTACGTTGTGCGCACAACACAAGTTAGTTCGTTTATAGGCGACGGTAGTGACATTGTGTCGATTCCTGATGCGGAAGTCCCCGCGAAGTACCTTTCAAAAACCGTCGATAAGCTCCAGCCAGGTGTCAAGTACACGCTCCAAGTCGCTGCTGTTAACCAGGTAGGATTGCTGCTGTTCGGAACGAACACAGGAGAATGGCGCTGACTAACGTGTGCTGTCACTCAGATCGGAACGAGTGCGTTTAGTGCTACAACTGAGCCTGTGGAAACTCTCGCGTTCATCCCGTCACGAATCGACCGTCCGGTGCAGCACGAAAACCGCGAAGCCACGCGCATTACGCTGTCCTGGACGGCTCCGTGTCCGAACGGCGCAGCAATTGTATCGTATACGATACAATGCAGACCAGAGAACAGTGCATTTGTCCCGGTACGAGAAATGACTCTCCCCGTGGACGAAATCAACGTGGCAGTCGTAGAACCACCAAATCTGAGTTCTACCGGTAGCACTCGACGCTCATCAGCAGCTCCAAGGACGCTGAAGACCAAAGATCCTGCTGCTACAGCTCGAGTGGAGGACAGCAAGCATCGTAACAAGACCATGAGGACCAAGAGTGCAGCCAACAGCTGTTCATCTCGAACACTTGCGAAGGTATCAAGCGGAGCCCTAGCGCTGCCTACTCGTGCTGTTGCCACTCTCTCGTACACAGTGGACGAGCTCTGGCCTGGCGAGGTGTACCAGTTCGTAGTGGCAGCATCAAACCGGTGCGGTCTGGGTGAGTTTTCGCGCGTGAGTGACTATGTCAAGATGGACTGCATGGCCCCGGACCAACCTGAAAAACCTGAAATCGTGAGCGTTGATCAGCGGCACATTGAAGTGCAGTGGGTGAAGCCTCGTTGCAATGGAAGCGAGGTGTTGCAGTACACGCTACGGTGGTGTCAACAGGTCGAGGACAGCCTCATCCCCACGAAACAGACGATTGACCTCCTTACACGATCCATCGCTGGGACCAAGTACACTTTGACCGGCTTGGAGCCCGGTAGCCCCGTGCAAGTGTGGGTGTCCGCGTCCAACCTGGTGGACAGCAAGCTGCTGACATCTCTCAAGTCTCTACCCAGCGACGCTGTTGCTACTTTGGGCGACGTACCAGGCACACCTGAAGCTCCCGATCTCGTTGAGCCCACCGCGCACACGTTGCTGCTTACGTGGACGCCTCCAAAGCGCAATGGGCTTCCGATCGATGCCTACGATGTCGCTCTCTACTTGGAAGACACGCAGTTCGGCGTCTGCGTTCGCCAGCTAAGCCGTGAGTTCACTCTAAAGCCTCAAGATTTACTCCAGCCCAGCTCGGATGCAAGAACCGTGGCGTTCCTCTTGCGCCATCTACGTGGCGACACCTTCTACAGCGCTACTGTGAGCGCGTGCAACAGCTTAGGAGCGAGTGATGTCAGTGTCGCCTGCGTTCCGGTGCAGACTAGTGCCCCCACTGTGCCCGATGCAATTCCAGAAGCCCCCACTGTATCTGACGTGACGCCTACGAGCGTCGTCGTGACCTGGAAGCTCCCTTCCCATGATGGTGGAGCCGCTCTACGTGGGTTTCACGTGGAATACAGCGTTCGCTCCAACCGAAGTGACGGTCGTCTTGAAGTAAAGATGGAGAGTGGAGGGGATGTCACTGTTTCTCGGGGACTAGAACTGCGAGCAACGTTCCTCAAGCCGCATCGTGTCTATCGCTTCCGCGTATCGCCTGAAAATCGCGTAGGTCGTGCAAGTCCAAGCGCTTGGTCGGAGGAATTCGCGACGCCCAGTCTCGTGGAATTCACAGTCACGCGCTACTTCGCGTACCGTCCACCAGAAGAGCACGCTGCCGCGCGCTACATCCAGCGACGATATCGGGCGTGGAAGAAGGCAGCCGCTGACGAAGCTCGCTTTATCACTGCGCTTGTGGAGGTGCTACGACACTGGCATATTTGAAGGCAGTTACAGTCGAACAGATACACAGCGTTGGGTTTTACTCACGTGATAATGGTGGTGGTGTCTTTGAATCTAGTTTTCCGCAGTGCAATCGACAGCTAGCAAGCACTTGTCGTCCCATCGCTGCGTGTAGTAGGCAGCAATCCTTCGCCCACTATCGCGCCAGGCCAGCCATTTCGCTTGCTCTTCTGCCGGAAGCTCAGGAAACAGGTCCGTGGTCATCGCATAGTCCGATTCCGTGTCGTGCAGCAGCACTGAGTCCGTGACGCGGTCGTAGCGGAGACGATGGCGACCGCGGACAATCGCCATCTTCCGGTTCGGATCGTTGCTATACACTGGGCGCTGTCCGAAAGTTACCTTGCGCTTAAGCGAGCGCCCCACACCAGTTTGCACGAACCCTCCCTCGGGCAGTCCCGTCATATCTGCCAGCGTGTTTAGGATATCGTACTGCTCCGCCGCATCTTCGATCTTGAGCCCCGCGGCGTCACCCAGTCGCCCCTCGGCAATAATGGCGCCTGCTACACGAGTGACCGATTCTTCGTGTGTGTTCATGATGTCAGCTTCCGGTGCTTGGCCGTGGTCGCCCATGATGACCACGATGGTATCGTTGAGAAGACCTTTTTCCTCCATGCGGTCCATGAATTTGCCCAGCTGCATGTCCGTGAAGTACCGCATTTCGAGGTAGTTCTTGATATCTTCAGCATGCTCCTCGCCTTCGTACAGTGCGGAGAAGTCGGGCTTGTCGGCCTCGGCGTACCATGTCGGACGCGCCTTGAACGGATGGTGGCTAGAGATGGTGTAGTGCGTGATAAATAGTGGTTTCTTGGGCTTCCCTTTTGCCACGCGCGCCTTCTGCTTGTTCGTCTTGTGTATGAGCAAGTCGCCTAGTAGCCGGAAACTCAGGTCGTCATGAACTCCCCAGTTGAACGCGCGCTGCTCGTCCCCGAACCATTGCGAGCGCTTGATGTTGAAGTGTTTTTCTCCCAGGATGAGGTTCGTCTTGGCCTCCCACACAGTGTCGAATCCGTGAGTTGGGAGGAAGACGTTCCAGTTGTCGAGTGTGATCGAAGACCCCGTGGTGAACTGCGTCTCGTACCCCTTTTGCTTGAAGAGCTGAGGTAAACCGGACAGCTCCGTGTCCTTCTTGCCCCCGGTGATGCCTGTTTCCACGGCGCTATCGTACGGAACCTGCGCGAACAACAAGCTTTCCAGCGAGCGACTTGTCGGGTTACTTGACCACATATTGCGGAGAGCAACCCCGCGCTTCGCCCACCTGTCGAAGTTCGGCGTAATGGTCAAGTTCGTCCCCTTGAACAGGTCGGACGGGTCCTTTTCCCCGACGAGATAGCGCGAATCTTGGTAGCGGAACGACTCGACTCCAATCACCAAGACGTTAGGCGGGTTCTCCCTCGAGATGTTGACGTCGAAAGCGAGGTCCCCTTCAAAGCCCGTCGTACGTCGGTAGAGTGTGTCGTTCCCAAACAATTCGTGCGTCTCCGTTGGGTGAATGAACGTCTCGACCCAGGGCTGGTCGTCCTTCACATTCGTCAGCATCGCGTCTGTCGGCGTGGGCTGCAGCGCGTGGCTGAACATTTCGTTTACTGTCGCGTTCAAACCGGAGTACGCAACTAGAGGCGAGCACGCGCAGCGAATCGCCACAACTATCGCGGGAACGACAGCCATACCCACGACAACGAACGCGAGACGCACAAAGTGGCGGAAGATGAGCTTCTCGTGCGCACGGTCAGGTGAGATCTTCTCGAAGCCTGCGTCTTCCCCAGTCGTTGGAGTCGCGGGGATCTCGGTGCCTTCTTCGAGAGTTAGCTCTGTGTATTTGATTCCACTGACACTATCGATACGAGTCCGTGAGTCACCAAGCCCCGCCACAACGTGCGTTGGGTTCCAAGTCGACAGGTCGGCCCAGCCAGCCCACATACGCACGGACGCAAAGAGCGCAGCAACCACCACCAGAGCCGCCGCACTCATGTAACCACGTTGAATCTCATCGGGCGATATCGGAGCCGCATTAAGATGATGCCGCTCCCTGATCAGAGCAGCCACGAGGTCGAAGGTGAAGCGCATGTTACGGTTCGCCACCAGCATCAAGTCCGCGAGGAAGGGCGCCGTCATAGCAAAGAACAGCAGCCACGACACCGCAAACGTTGCAATATTCGCCACGAGACAAGTGGTCACTCGGTCTTTCTCTCCGAGTCGTTCAATCGCCCTCCTCTTCACAACGTCAAACAGCCACAGCGCGTAGACGAAGTAGGTCGCGCAGACAAAGTCCTCCAGTAATCCGAGCCCCAACGCTGCAGTCTTGAAGCTCAGTGTATAGTCCCGAGGGCTGCCGTACATCTCGACCAGAGCTGGGAGAGTGAGGCATCGAGCGACGGAGAAGCAGAACAACACGAAAGCGTAGACGAACAACCAGCCAAACCAGGGCATAGCACAAAGCTCTGCAAGCGTCAGCCCCTCCTTGGTCCGTCCTCTCCGCCGAACCCCCTCCGATGCCTCGTCACCGACGTCCACTTCCTCGTCCCCGTCGACAGGTTCGGGGAACCGACATCGAGTCGACTGGTGATCTCTTGAGCCACCGAGTAAGCTGTGAGCTTCCATGGGGCCGACGTTCGGGGATTGACTGCAAACTCACAAGTGAGCGGACAAGCCATCGCAGAGAGGAGCAGATTGCATTGGGAGGATCGGTAAACCTGTTCCTAAACTGTTCGGCTGGGAATGGTACGCGCTGCGAAAAGTAGATTTGACTTTTTTTCTGTTAGAACGGGGCGCACCCCATCGTGAAGCTTATCCTACGTGCATTACAACCGCACGAGGCCTTAACCTCCTGGCTTCACTTCTGGCCGAGCTTCTGCCGTGGGGTTAGTGTTGCACTGTAAACGGATGGTTGACTTGAGCAGGGGCTGTCTGACCTTCAGTTCGTAAGGTATCGATGGATCACTAATTGCCTGGCAGCAATGAAGCTAAGAGTGTGGAAAGCTTCATTTATCCGTTGGGGTTGAGGCATGATCCTTTTACCGACAATCGATTGACTGAGCCTCCATACAGCATAAGTAAAGCTCTAAATGCCAACCCAGCTAGCTCCCTGTAGTGCAATAGCATCTTTCGGAAGCAGATCGATGTTCATGGCATGGTCAGTTTCGGTATCGTGCAGCGTCATCGAAGCCGTCACTTGATCGTACCGAAGGCGCCGGTGGCCACCATCTTACGGCTCGGGTCGTTGCTGTACAGCCCACACGCTCGCCAAAAGGAACCTCGCGCTTCAGTGAGCGTCCAACGCCAGTTTGCACAAACCCTCCCTCCGGCAGTCCCGTGATATCTGCCAGCGTGTTGAGAATGTCGTAGTGCTCCACAGCGTCCTCGATCACAAGTCCGGCAGCCGACCCTCAGCAATGATGGCGCCTGCCGCACGAGTCGCCGATTCCTCGTGCGTGTTCGTGACGTCAGCTTCAGGCGCCTGGCCGTGATCACCTACGATGACGATGATGGTGTCGTTGAGGATACCTTCCTTCTCGATGCGGTCCATGAATTTGCCAAGCTGCATACCCGTAAAGTACCGCATTTCGAGGTATTAATAGTTTTTGACCATAGCAGAATGTATTTCCCCGCAGGCTTGTCAGCTTTTGCGTACCATGTCGGACGTGCTTTGAACGGCGCATGACTGGAAATGGTGTAGTGCGTGGTAAACAGCGGTCTTTATGGGAGCCCCTGTGCAATTCGCTCTCTCTGCTCCCTCGTCTTGTCAACAAGCATTTCACCCAATAGCTGCAAGTTGATGTCGTCGTGGACTCCCCACTTAAACGCGCGACGTGCTTTGCCAAACCAGTCGCCATGTGGAATACCGAGTTTACTTTCAGCCAGAATCATCACCTCCTTGGATTCCAAGACGGTCTCATAGCCGTGAGTAGGGAGGAAATCATCCCAGTTCTCAAAGCGCGTCGGACATCCAGTCGTGAAGAATGTTTCATATTCCTTGGTCTTGAAGAGCTGAGGTAAGCCAGACAGCTTCGTATCCTTTCAATGCCTGTCTTCACAGTGCTGTCGTACGGAACCTGTGCGAACAGCAGACTCTCCAGCGACCTGCTCGTCGGGGTGCTCGGACACATACATGTATTGCGGAGAGCCACTCCACGCTTGGCCCACCAATCGAAGTTTGGCGTGATGGTCATGTTCGTTCCCTTGAATAGACTTTCTCTCCGACAAGGTAGCGCGAGTCTTGGTAGCGGAAAGACTCCACACCAATCACCAACACGTTAGGATCGTCACATTCACATCGAAAGCGAGATCCCCCTGGAACCCGGTGGTCCGACGATACAGCGCGTCGTCTCCAAACAATTCGTGCTTCTCGGTTGGGTGAATGTACATTTCGGCCCACGGTTTGTCGCCGTTCACTGTTGTAAACGTGCTATCTGTCGGTGACGGTTGGAATACGTGACCAAACAACTCGTTAAGCGTCGCATTTATGCCGGCGTACGCTAACAGCGGTGAACATGCGCGGCGTAGCGCGACTGCAACGGCAGGCACAACTGCGACACCCATGATAACGATAGCGAACCGCAAGGCGTGATGGTAGACGACATTCTGGTAGGTGTCATGCACACCCGAAAGCTTGTTCACGACCTCATCACTTGTGCTGGGGAATCCAGCCTATCCGCGCCTTCTTCCAGAGCGACCTCCACATACTTGACGCCGCTCGCAGCATTCTCACTTGCCACTTTGCCATTGCACGAACGAGTTCGACAGCCCTCAGGGCCTGCCACCACGTGCGTCGGGTTCCAACCCGACAGATCAGCCCAGTTAGCCTTCACGCGCACACACGCGAACAGCGTCGTGACAGCCACCAGCACAGCCGCTCGCTCCCACGTAGCCTCGGTGGATCTCCTCTGTCGATATTGGGGCAGCGCTGGCGAACTCCTTCTCGTTGATCGCCATCGTCACGAGGTCGAACGTGAAGCGCATGTCGCGGTTCACCACGAGCAGCAAGTCCGCGACGAAAGGCGTCATCATGGCGAAGAACAGCAGCCACGACACCACAAACGTCACGGTAGTGCCGACAGTCTGAGGCTTCACACATCTCCGCTCCCCACCTTTAGAGCCAAACCGGTTACACACCTCGAGCTTCAACACATCAAACAGCCACAGAGCACACGTGAAGTAGGTGATGCAGATGAAGTCCTCCACGAAGCCAAGACCCAGAGCCGCGAGCTTGACGCTCAAGGTGTAGTCCTTGGAGCTGCTGTACATCATGCCGAGCTCTCTCAGTGCCATCCAGCGACTGGCGGAGAAGCAGAAGAGCGGGAAAGCGTAGACGAATAGCCATCCGAACCACGGAGCACTCTGCAGCTCAGCACTCAGAAACCCGCTGCTTGAGCGAGAGTGGTCTTGGTCTCCGATGTGAGAGGTTGGTGCATCCTTCCTCGTCGTCCTGGTCAACCGGTCCAATAAACCGTTATCGTGCCAAGTGGTTATCTCTGCTGTGGTGCAGGCAGCGGGGCTCCATCGCGTTGCTGAAAGGCGTCGACCTTGCTGGCGTGGACAATCGCAAATGAAGGACTGGCACGGTGATTCACGATTGCATTTTTGGATTGGATTCCACTCGAACGTGAGTTTCATCAAACTTCCCATAGCAGCGGTTGCTACAGTACACAACTGGACGAGGCGCCTGCAATTGTTTACATACATTGTTTACATACGGCCTCTGTAAAATGACAAGAGTCTATTGGCATAATGTAGCTGCCATGTGAACGCGTACAGTGGATACATGGTTGAGCCGGGGAATCTCAGATTTATCGATCGAGAACGGACACCATAGATAGTCTTGTTGAGGCTGTCATCATGCGCGCGGAGCGTAGCATTGTGAGCCTGTTTCAGCGTTTGTCTTGCCGTATTCATTCAAGACGAATCGCAGCTGCAGTGAACCCCAGACCGTGGATGGTATTGCAGACTGCCCAGCATACAGTACATGTATTAAATGAGACCACGCAGACATTTCCGGTCTTATTAACAAAAGGGCTGGGCTGGTAGCGCCGTTCTTATAACTCTTGAAATTGCGCATCTCCTGCGCCTGCTTCGCAGCCGCAGTATCTGCACGCGATATAGTGTACATGTATACAGTGGGTAATCCTGGTACTGCTTCGTTTACGGAGTACGTACAGCCCACCCGGGATTAATTCGAATTCGGTATCTCTGTGGTACACACCATCTTACGCAATACAAAAAACATATATATCAATTGATAAATTAAAAAAAAAGCCATGATTTCTAACCGATTAGTAAGAGACACAGTTTTTCCTGTAGTGACTGGTTTCTGATATGAAAGGGTATTATGTTCCAGAACTTGACTCGTAGGTTGACCGCTCTCATATTTTACATACAAACTATGACGTCGATACGAAAGTTGAAGATGACAAACTATGACGTCGGTACGAAAGTTGAAGATGACTAATTTGTTGTTGGTGCCGATACTTGGAGTCCAACGCCCTCACACATCGCAAAGTACACGTAAGAATTAAAATCTGCACTCGTTGACTGCAGCACACCGCGATTCTGGTGTGGAACTGCGTGTACAGCTGTCACTTCGCTTGATGAAGGGGTTTGCACATTCAGAGCACACCCACAAACAGGAAGGACAGCAGCGTCGACGGAGCCCTCGCGCGCCAGCCGCGAGCTCCTGGTCTTGGTCTCCAGCAGCTCGCGCATGCCTTGCAGGCGCTGCACATGCTC
>JAHQIV010000284.1:0-25222 GCA_030463285.1 Phytophthora europaea | reverse complement strand
CACTCGCTCACGCGGCCCTCGAACTTGCTATAGTCGTAGCTGCGCTCGCTCAGGTTGTACACGCGGTAGGCGTTCGGGTGCCGCGAGTCGAGCAGGTTGGCCACCTCGTTGATGTCGTTGCGGTAGGTTTTCTCGACGCCCGAGGCCGGGTAGCCCATGGCGATGAGCTTGGGCGTGATGTAGGTCAGGTCCAGGTCGAAGCCGTCCTGCATGAAGCGCACGCGCGAGCCGGACACGGCGGCCCGCAGCGCCTTCATGGGGTGCGGGTGGCTACTGAGTTAGCTGCTGGAAGGTGGCGGCGACTCGCCGAATTGAGCAGTGAACCTGCAGGCGGGTTTCTGGGTCCTGGGCCGCCAGAAAAGAGCCGAATTTTGGGTACAGTTGTGTCACATGGCTGAAACGGAGGTGGCGAGTTGAGGGCAAGGACAATCAAGGCGAGCGCCCATCGAGCGCTTTGCCACCGGCGCTGGTCGTAGGACTCCTTAGGAGAGCGATGCAGGATAGAAAAATCCAGAGTGGATGGCGCTCACGGAGGGCAGCGGACGCCAGTGTCGAAGAGCCCAATTCTACATCACGCATGCAAGATCAGACCCCACACACATGCTCTTTAAATGTGGGAATGACCCGATTTTCCACACTTTACCACAATTAACATCCCCAGTCAACCCACCTATAAAAAAGTCGATCGACACCCTTTTGTTAGCCAGCGCTCCTAAACTGCAGCGGTTGTTCTGTATTGCTGTCACTCAATACTGTAGCAAAGATTTTGTCCATTACGAGCCAGCGGATTCAACGCCTCGCTACTCTACTTGGACAGCAAGTAGCACAACTTCGCGATCTGAACAACAATTTATTGGCGCAGGTCTCCGTGTCAGGTCACTTCCTGCAGTTAAAATTTTTCAGCTGTTACCATCAAACGACTCCATCGTTAGAGGCTCGTATGCAGTTAAGGTTGCTGATGCACGTGCGTTCATAAGAGACCGCGGTAAATTGGCAATAGACGCCTTATCACAGCTTTACAGCAGTTTTGTGGCACATTGACGACGACTTTCCCTAACACTGCCACCGCGGAATCGGATTTTTCGGTCATCGGTTGGGAACGTAGGTTCATTCCTTGCTTCTTGCATTTCGACTAACGCAAGTGAGATGGTCACGGTGGAACAGTAAGATTAAAATGTAAATGTATTGAATCATTGTTAACTAGGGCCACAAAGAACTGCTATAAGCCGCACATCCATCATACCTAACGTTATCTCCGATTCGTCAAAAATCACTCCGTTGCTACCATCATTCCTCCCACAAAAGACTTTTGACATGCCGGTGATGGCGACGTCCTCCTCGGGCAGCGCGGACGCGTCTCTACGGCACCACGCAGGCCTCCTGGGTGTATTCTCACATTTACACGAAAAACCTCACGCACCCACTCTGACCGCAGCAACCGCGCCGTCTCTAGCCTCTCTACAGCCAGAGAGACGCCACCAACCCTGCCACAGTATGATACAGTCGCTCTGTGACTCAGTTCCGCCGTCCACCGCCCCATTCCAGCACTTCCCAGCCTCCAGATACGCGTTTATTCGCGCTTATGAGTCGCCGGTGCACTCGCGGGCGCTGCAGCGGCAGAATTCAGTGGTTGCAGTCGACCTGGCAACCTCTAGACGCAAGCAGCAGGTTCTGCTCACAATTTTGTCCAAAGCGGCGGTGACGGAGTGGTGAGGCGGCCGATTTGCAATGAATTTAAATAGTTTGCTGCATTTTTTACTGATTCTGTGGTGGGTGCAGGCAATTGGAGCATTTGGGACGCGTGATGGCCATTCTGGAGAGGCAGCCGGCGGTGTTCCAGAGGCTGCTGCAGATCTACGATGCAGGCAACAGTTGGGTGCTGGTACAGGAGCTACGAACCGAGTGGACGAAGTTAAGAGATAGCTTTGCTGATCCCAGGGAGTTTTCGGAGGAGAGGCTACGCCGAGTGGTGTTCCAGGTCGCGGCGTTGGTCCACTTCTTGCACAGACACGAGTTGAGCTTGGCGGGCGAGTTGGTGCACTACGACTTGGTGGTTAGTATTCTGAGATGGATGATGCGGGTCGGAGCTGTTATCGACAGTTATGCGCGTGCCTACGATTCGGTGTAGATGGAGAACGAACAAGTGACGCTCTTGCTGCACCTCGACTTGATTTTGAGTGGGTGCATACTCGTCCCTGCTACGAGGAGGAATCGTGATGCGGATGTGTAGGTATTGCTGGGGGCGTTGAGATTTGTGTTCGGTCAAAACTGACGATACTTGTTGCTTGATGGAACCTAGCGCGGCGATCGGCATGCTGATGTTTCAGATGGCGATGATGCCACGCTCGGCAAAGAGCGAGGTTGACGTCCGCTACGTGGAAGGAGCGATTGAAGAGCAGTTGAGTCATCTGTCGTCTGCGTGCCGCGACTTGCTGCTTGACTGCCTGAGTATGTGGTTTCAAGCTCAGTCTATATGCACTAGTTTCAGTTGATACTTACATGACGTCGTGGATTTACTTGTAGCTATGAAACTTAGCGTGCAAGATCTTTTAGCCCGCAAATGGCTACGTCAAGTCGACTTCCTCCACACTACTAACAAATTGGACGGAGTACTGATCTCTCCGGAAACGCGGCATGCGCTATACAATTCATTGCTGTGGAAGTTAGCCGCGCTTTGTATGATGGATTGGCTACGGCGTGCGCACGAAACCCCTGAAGGCAAGGTCACAGAGGAGGAAGAAGAGACCGAGAGTACTCGTCAACGCAGCCGGGTAGGAACATTTTGCTGAATGTTGCTTGCACGCCATCGACGGCACGTATCAGTTTCTAACGCATGTTTGGGTCGTACTCACAGAGGCCAACACGCCGCATATACACTAGATCAAGGTTGTATGTTGCGAACGGTGCGCTTCGACGAGGGCCTTTACCCGTCCCTATACCAGGTGGCCATTTACTTCTTCCCCAAGATGACAGAAACAACCGAGAGCAGCGGCGACATGTGTACACACTTCAACCTGAGCAGAGCTTGCACGAAGATGTCGACTCGAAGAGTTGGCAAACTTACGACGACTTCGACTACGACTTTCCCAAATTCTATTCCAGCCCCAAGTCAGTGCTGTACGACAATTTTGAAGTTGACGACGACGGTGAAGGGATACTAGAAGAAGACAGTGAAGGAGAGTTCATGTCACTCCGAACGGATGAAAGGTGGTCGTCAGTATCAGGTTTTCATGACATCGACGATGACCGAAATCTCCAACGAGACGTTGTTCGCTCGCTTCAACATGGACCATCCCACAAACACGACGAGAACGCGGGCGACACACACGCGACCTACGACGATATAATCAAACACCTAAAAAACTCAGCAGTAACGAGTACGGAAAACGACCAGGAAGCGATTGGATATGACAGGAATTCGTCACACGACGCAGTTCACTTTAGCGCGTTCGGGCCTACACAGGTGGCGCTGCGCGATTTCTTCCGTATCGACATTTGGGCGTACTTAAAGCAGCAACGCGAAACAATGCTCGAAGTAGCGCTCGAAAACAATGATTTCGAGTGCGGACAACGCGTACAACCCCTTCATATTCAAAGAGGTACGCTGGTTACCGTGTCGATTGAACCCAGCGCGCGGTTTGGCATCAAAGGGGAGGACTGCAAGTCATTTCGGTGGCGCGGAGGTATCACAAGTGTCTCTTTTGACTTGTTCCGCGTAGCTACGCGAACCGGGTATGAAGACGACGAAGAAGACGAGCTTTGCATTGCCAGAATCGTCGCGGGGGCCAAGGTTTCATTGCTATACATCCGTCTTCAAGCAGTGACTACACAAACTTACGGTACTGCCGCGGCAGGAACGACAAGTTCCTCCGACCTGACCCTCTTGGACGCACATATGGAGCATGTCACCCCAAACGTTCTTGACATTCCAGGGGAAGATTTAGAGCTCATCCGGCCAATTGGTCACGGTGCATTTGGCGACGCTGTGCTGGCGCGATGGAAAAGCACCTCACAAGACGTCGTAGTAAAGATGATGAATCGAGACGTATACCGCAGCTCAGACGCCCTGGCTGAATTCCGACATGAAGCAGCAGTGATGAATTTGCTGGGTAAGCACCCTCACGTCGTTGAACTGCTGGGCGTTAGCAGTACTGGATCTAGCGGTGACGTTGCCGAATCCCGAGGTATTTCTCTGGTGACTGAGTATCTTCCCAATGGCAGCGTGGAGGACGTGTTGGGCATTACCGCAGAGGCAGATTCGAGCTCCGTCAGTACGTTTTCTCGAACTGTCATGGCACGGGACGCTGCCCATGGACTGGCCAACATCCACCAGGGGAACTTCTTGCACCGCGACATCGCAGCACGAAATTGTTTGGTGGACGCTGAGTTCCGCGTGAAAGTTTGCGATTTCGGACTCTCTCGTCGATTGCGTGGCTCTACTCAAGGAACTTTGGACGGCTTCTTGTTCGACGACGTTCGGCGTGGCTTCGGCCCGCTCAAGTGGATGGCACCCGAGTCCATTACGCCGCCGCACCTGTTCTCAACGTACTCGGACTCGTACATGTTTGGTGTGCTACTCTACGAGATTTTCAGCGGCCAGCCTCCGTTCCCGAACTTGTCGTCTCGAGATGCAGCCGCGCTGATCCTGGAAGGCCACCACGTCCCCATTCCATCTTCCATGCCCAGCGCACACCAGCAACTCATGGAGAAATGCTTCGAAGTGCATCCGCTGCGTCGCCCCTCGATGGATCAGATCTACTGCACACTGGATCAATGGGTAGTGCACGACACGAAGTCGCACGTTGCATCATCCACCATAGCGTAGGTGTCGCGTTGAAGTGGCGCACATTAGATCGCGGCGGCGAAAGGTCGTTGAGCAGCGAACGGACGCGATCCCTGGAGCGATCCTGGCTGCGTGGGTAACCCTTTCAGTCACTCATCAACCCGACCAGACCAGGCAAGCAGCGCAGCGCATTCGCTATGAAGACATCGTGGACTGCGGTTACTGTGACCTTCGTGGTCGTTGCCACCGCGCTGACGCAGCCCGTGACAGCTTCATGCAAGTCTGCGTGCCAGTCGCAGCTCGTGCACTACCGTGAGGAGGCATGCCAGAAGTGGCGCGAGGTGCTGCCGCGCCCTGATCTGTTCAACCACTGCGGCCAGGGCTTCAACCAAGGCAAGACGTCTGGATGCGAAGGCTACTGCCAGGAGACACCGGACCTGGGAGTAATGAAGTCGAAGCGGCTGGACGCTTGCACCTCCCTCAAGGGCGTCCCACCGAGCGAGCGCCAACAGGCGTGTCAGGCAGGATTCTCAGCGGCTCTGGACATGGCAAAAAACGCAGCAGTCCCTGACGCGGAGGAATCGGAGAAAGCTTCGAGTACCCAAGGTAGTCAGACCTCAGACACTGCAGCCGGCGTCCCGGAGAAGAAGGTCAAAGTCAAGAAGGTCATCGAACCGGAATCCCGCAGGGTACGATTGTGGTTTCGTAGACGATGTTTCGTATTGTACAGTAGATCCTCACTGCTGCTTGTGCCTTTTGAGTGTAGAACTTGCTGGAAAATGCTCGCAAGGAGGCAGAGGCTGCTTTCACGAACCCAGAGGGGATCAAGTTGGAGCTGTAAGTGTCAATCTCAAGCATCCAAACGGTTAGTTCCCAGTACAAGCAGTGCAAGTCGTCCAGGCGACATGTAGGAACTCGCAAGCCATCGTTTGTTAGTTCTTCACGCTTTCATAATACTACCAGCCAGCAGTAGCAAACATTTCTCTGACATATTGGTTTACTTGGTTACACATTGTACAAGTTAGCTCAACTCGATGACAATCCAAACGTTAGGCTAGTTACTTAGAAGTTGTGTGAGTACGTCTCGCAATGGTGCAACGAGCCCAGCACACCCGTAGTGACGCCCAAGAAGTGTAATCGGCGGCGCATCAAGGCACTGACGAACGAGTCCGGCAGCGGTGTGGAGCCAAGCCCAACCATGCACTCGATGGTGAACTGCTGACGGGAGGGCTTGGTCGGTGCTCGCTTCTGTCGCGGCACCATGTGCGTCGGGAACGTGTTGTAGAGATTTTGCCGACGGGCAGTGGCCACACCATCAACACCCGAAGGGTACGGATCCACGAGTGCCTTGCCGTTCACGTACAACATCTCGGGATTGTTGTCGTCCACCGGCATGTACTGGAGGATGCTACCGCAAAGCGTGTCAGGATGCTCCTTCATGTCCTTGTTGGGCGACGACGACACCACACTGACGCCCCACGGCGAGAAAAAGTAGGGCACGTGAGCCACCTCCATGCTCAGCCAGAATGTTTCCTACAAAGGCAAAAGAGTCAATCTCCATGCAGCACAATACGGGAATAAGTAGTAAAGCAGCGTACCTTGTCACCGAAGGAGAACTGGTACCGGAAGCGCTCCTCTGTGATGAACCAGAGCATCACATCCATCGCAGCCTGGCCCACGCGCTCCTTGTCAACTAAAACCAGTGACGAATCCATCTCGTGGCAAGTGTTATTGTTGTACGCGAACGACTTCAACGCGTTCTCAGACGGTTTGGCTTCTCCCGAAATGTTGAAGCGCTTGTAGTCGAACGTCGAGATGAGCTTGTCCATGTATTGCATGCCACGGTCCACGCCGCTCATGAACCTTCTGCAGTTCTTCACCACCCGGTCGTAGAAGAACGTCGTGCCCGTGCTCGTGTAGCCTTCCAAATCGCGGAGGACAGCGGGGTTTTTCACGAAAATGTCGTCTACGTCCACCAGCATCACATGACGCACGTCCGTGTGATACATGGCGAGTGGCTTGATCCACCAGCTCCGGAACTGGTTCGCCATCTCGGTCTTGAGTACACGACGCTCGACCAGGTCGGAGCACACGTCAACCAGCTCCAGTCGGTCATCCGCGCCAAGCAACAGACTCTTGGACGAGTTGGACAGCTCCTCCTGTCCGCAATGATACACCTGAATGAGCTCGCGGTTGCCGAGGCAGCGGAGCTCACGCACGAGGGACAGCCCCAATGGTAGCACCCTGTCGTGCATGCAGGTCACCACGCCTCGGTCCCGTCCTACAGTCTCATCGAACTTGTTGCTGCGCTGGTACCATGGCGAGTCTGGGTGTGACACGTTGGCAGCGACATCGGCGGCCAGGAACGTCGCGGAGTTGACGCTGTTGACCGAGCCGAAGTCGACGCCGCCAGCGCCAATGACAACCGTCATGCCTACCATGGCGGTCACCGCTGCGACGACGAGCATGGGGATGCACGCCAACAGGTTCCGGGACACTGGAGGTGATGATACCGAAGCCCTGGAGCCAGAGAGCAACCGCGCGGCTTCGACGTCCGAAGGATGCAGCGAGTCCGACATGGCGAGTTAATTGATCTGTTGGTTCTGCTTGGAGATGTTCCTGTTGTTGCGCGTGGCGAATTTTTTAAAGATGCAGGAGATAGGCGCGGATCAATGGTCGTCCGGTTGGAGAAATCGAGCAATCCTCTCAACTGAAGCAGATTGGACTGGAACGAGGCCACAAAGCACATGGTGCGTCGGCTGAGATAAGCTGAGAGCGGCCGCTCCATAGTGGAACCCATAGTCGACCGTGTGGTACATTTTCCCAGCCATACACCCTAGGGTTATAGAGCTGGCTGTAGCCACCTCGGTCAAAATAGTACATGTACACACGCGAGATGTTGGTTGTTCCAAGCTGCAAGGTGCTGCATCTGTACTTCGGAATGTTCCTCGCATTCTGAGCCCTGGAATGATGTTCAGTCAGACTGAGCCGTGAAGCCAGACCAGCGAAGCGAAGCTTGAAACTCGCCATCTTTTCAACGCGCAGATTAGAGAACAAACTCAATTACTCTCACCACCTCAATGAAATGCCGGGAGCCACTGGGGATGACATGTACTAGGATACTGCATTGCGTGCGATCATACTGTATCACACAACTCGATAGCACTGAGGAAGAAAATTATGATAGGATAAATTGTGGTAGTTGTGATAATCTTTTGCAAATCATTTTTCTAATAATTCGACACTTTGAAAACCCCTAATAAACCCTGATACGATTGGCTACGAGTCATTACCGCATCGCCGAAGTCATAATTCGCGCTTTTGTCATAAGTCCTTCGGCGAATGCTCCAATCAAAGCAGCATTATTTTCCTGTCGCAGGAATCGATATCATAGTGCACAGTGTAATTTACTTAAAAACCGATATCATAAGTCGCTTTCACGGACAGCCAACAATATAAATTACGGTCGAATCGATGTCATAATTCACACGCATACCAACCATTGCCGTCTGCCTTGACATTTTTGAATTCCCAGAGAAGATGGCAAACGCAGGAAGGAAACGTACAACAGGCAAGGGAGCGCGACCCAAGCTCTACAAGCGCACGGCTGTTTCCTACCAGCATAAGCTCGAGGTGTTGGTCTTTTTAGACGCAGCAACGATGGAAGAGACTGTCTCGTACTTCCACCCCGAGATGAACCGTGGCGAGCGTCCGAACAAGAAGCGCCAGTACTACGCATGGAAAGCCGTCCGTGCTACTATCGAGGCCAAGTGCTCAAGCGGCTCCCGGCTGCAATGCCGCGACCGCAGCCGTGGCATGGGGGCCACTCTCCCCCCGGCTGCTGAAGAACAGCTGGTGGAATGGATTAACTCGTTGCGAGCAGACGGTGTGCCCGTGACGGCGCTCATGCTCAAGCTGCAGGCTCTAGAAGTATACCGCGGGTATCAGCTCCCCCACGGCGCATTTTCAGCTACTTGGAGCTGGCGCAGACACTTTCTGCGCCGCCACAAGCTTACTATCCGTCGCCGTACCCGTGCTGGCCAGACGACACCTGCCGATGCTGAAGCCAAGGCTGCGGAATTCAGCTCCATCGTGCGAGACAAGATGAAGGAGATCAAGATATCCACGGTGTACAACGCTGACCAAACGGGTAAGCTTCAAGAGTATTTTGTTTATGGTTGTTTACTTTCTAACGTACATGTTTAGGTGCTCACTACGAGTACGCTCCTACTCAAACTGTCTCGCCGCTGGGCGCCAAGACAGTGTGGGTTCGCTGTGCCGGCAAGACCAAGGAGCGCGTAACGGTCATGCTGCTCAGTGACAGCGACTGTAACAAGCTTGACCCCTTCCTCATATTCAAGACGAAGTCCTCTAAGATTGCCGACACCGCGAGAGAGAACACGACGACGCATCATGGATTTGGCCGGCAGCTTTGGACAGAGATTGTGCCTCTTCAAAGTGAAGTGCAGATCTACGGCAATGCCACCGCTTGGTGGAACAGCGAGCTGTCGATCGCTTTCCTGAGCTATCACTTTCTACGAAGACCCAACATGCATGAGCCTGTGCTGCTACTTTGGGACGATTTTTCCGGGCATTGGCGGACTGACGTCCTTATATTTGCGCGCCTGCTTAACGTCGAGCTCTTCAAGGTCCCGCCGGAGTACACCCACGTGTGCCAAACGGTGGACGTCACGTGGAACCAGCCTTTCAAGTCATGTCTCCGCCAACAATAGGTGGAGTTTCTGGTGGCCCAAGTTCGAGCTGCCAGCGCGGCAGTGGCATTTAAGGTGTTGCCCCCAACACGCACCAAGCTAGTGACCTGGATCAAGGATGCCTGGGCCGCGCTTTCAACAACGACGATCAAGGCGGGCTTCCTGAAGGCGAGGATCGATGCAGGGACGCAACCAGAAGAACCCGTGACGCCATCCTCTTCTCCCTGCTCAGTGCCCGACCTAGCATCGATGGTCATGCTTCTGCGCGCGCATGAGGTCACCACCGAGACTGGCGATGCTGCTAAAGATATCGAAGAAGCGTGCGACGAAGTGACAGTCTAAACATAGCTAACGGATAAGAACAATCAACGTGAAAATCAGTTGCATACATTACACTGTTATCGCATTGATTCTAGCTGATCCGCCACGCACACACTGCCTTGTTGCTTCACGCGCATACAGCGACCTTTCACTGAGCCGCGGCTTCGACCACCGAGGTGCACCGCTTGGCGCTTGACGCTTGGCCTTGGAGCGACGTTTCGGCTTGGAGCTGAAAATAGACCACCGGGAGGAATCGAACCCCCGTCTTCCTTGCACAGGGCGCTCTCCCGTTGAGCTGCAGTGGTAGGTCCGGCGACCTGCAGGAGCACAGCAGAACAGCAAGTTAGTAGACAGCGATAACGAAGAGCAATAATCTTGAGGGACGCACCCTTTAGTGTTGGACGGGGAATTAACCAAACGGCGACAATCCTCTTAGGACACTAGGTCCCCCCTCAATTCGCTTCACGCGGTCAGTCCAACACTGACTGCTGCGCGTGGCGAAGCGGCGGCCAACGCCAGCCAAGAATAGCCAGAGAGCACAGCTCAAAGTAAATATCCAGATGGCTACAAAAAATTATCTGACCGAATGTATTTGTACTTTCCCATGCAAGCATCTGTAGCCACAAACACCTTGCAGATCAGGTGCGAACAAAGACTTCGGCGATGCGGTAGAGAGATTTCGAAGTGCACTATTCCTCGTTCTTTCACGGTTGCTGTTCAAGAAAAGTGCGACAAGGAGCTCCAACCAAGAAAAACTCGCCAGACAATCCTAGGAATTCGAATTTCTCAAGAATGATCGGGACCCCTCACATCCGATAAACGGCAAGCGAGCAGCTCCCGCAAATCGTGGTCCCCGCCCAACAGCTCCATCAAGTCGTGCTGCTGGTGCTGCTGGGTGAGGGCACGGCCTTGCTGGTTCTGCTTAGCGGTCCGGCGTGCCCAAAGCATTAACCATTCATTTGAGATGACCCAATACCAAATGATACTAATCAACCATTTAGAGTTATCGAGATAATCGCATCCAAAGTTGAGCCTTCGATTTCCGTACTTATCTGAAGTTTCGAGAAAACGGCCGGTTTGTGATTCAAAATCCAAACGGTCACGAAACCGAGCTCACTCATGAAGCTTTCAAAAAGTTACCAGTCTCCCTTGACGATGCCTGTCGATCAGGCCACTCCTTCTTCGGTCTCCTACTGCAGCGCGGTCTTCAAGTGCAGCGTCAGCTCCACGCACAGCGCCAGCTCCGGTAGCTGAGGCCGCAAGCGAACAGGAGGACAGCGGGGAACCAGACGATAGCGATGGCGAGGACTGGAGTGACGACGCCAAATCGGTGGAGGAGGTGCTAACGGGGGAGAGCCTGACGATGAACCCGTGGAGCAGGATCTGCGGCGCAAGGTGGACGGCATGTTGGCCGGGAGTGACAAGGTCGCTCGAATGCTCACGCATTTTCTCGAAGACCTGAGCCCGCCTTCACTAAAACCTGAAAAGATGATGGAGCTGCACAGCAAGATTCGCCCGTACGGGCCTCATGAGTTTCATGATGAAGAGATCTATGCCGCGCCAAGCGAGCAGCAAGGAGGCAATGCTAAAGCAGTGAAACAGGCCCGCAGAGTTCACCGAGCAGCTATGGTTAAGGCTGCAAAGAAAAAAAAGCGATCGTCATGGGGCAGGCTCCATCAGTAACTCTGCAGCGACCAAGAAGAGGAAGGCAAACGACTCACAGACTGCAGTCGTCTAAGGTCAAGATCAGGTGCAACATAGCTTGTCAGATTTTTCAGTTTGATACTTATCTCTGCTGCCAAATCGAATTGATACTTATGGACCCAGTATGTCACTAATGTGAATGAGGACTCAAAAACGCGTTTTTGATGATGTTGCGCTTCGAACTAGGAGCAACGGATCAATCGAATCGCAGGCCAATTTTACCCCCAGATAGCCAAAAAACAAAAATTATGTTTTTGCTCTGGGGAGGGAGACAAGTTTGTCGGAGCCCATCACTTCGGCTGCTGGAACTTCTAGAAGTCGTGGAGAGTCTCAAATGAATGAGGAGATGCTCCTCTTTACGATGGTGTGCCTAAATCGCGATTCGCACTTAGGTTCGTTAGTATCATTTTGTTTGACGCTGTCTCATTTTGGAGTTGGAAAGCCACGACCTTTGTTATCCTATACATGTGTGCTATTTACGGAAAGAAGTAGGATTCGTACCGAAATTTGACAGAGTACTCTCTTGGTCGTGGTCCGCGTCCGGTTCAAGTCCAGGAACAGACCACGAAAACTGGCAGCTACGAAACCTTTCTAATAAAACGCAGAATAATAATGTCGCGTCATAGCCTATGACGCGACATTATTATATATTTCTGCGTTTTGTTGCCACGTGAAACCAAACGCAGTGAAGTGCTAATGCAGATTCGAGGCCGAAAGAGCTCTCAATAGTGGTAGATACCTTCCCAGGGATCCCTTTAGTTATGTTGATCAATTAGTGTCTTGCTCAAACAGAGAGATAACTCTAAATGGTTGATTAACAACATTTTGTTTGCCGTTGTTTGAGACAAGTTATCATGATAATCGCGTTTGACATGTGTATCAGATTTCGTACATAACCGGACGTCGAGAAATTAAAAGCGAAACTCGCTCGTAATAAGCGTAAAACCACTCTAATTCGATTGCTTTACACACACGGTTTTCGATAATATACAACTTGTTAAAATCGAGAAAATATTGCACTCACAGCGCTTGAAAACATATCGAAATTTGATTCCATGAAAATAAAGATAATGTTCTTAAATGAATGTAACTTCTCGGGAATTTAGCGAACGATATGCTTAAGATTTCTTTGGTTGATTATGCTTACAGAAGAAAAGAGAGCAATTGAGAAAGAAATTTTCTCAGAATGAAATTTTCTCAGAAAGAAATTTTCTCAGAAAGAAATTTTCTCAATTGCTCTCTTTTCTTACTGTAGTGTCAATGCGTTGGAGAAAATTAGCCATTGACGTCTTCTGTAGTCTCACAGAGTATCATGAAGTAATGCATGGTCCGGGATCAGCAGTACTTCTCCCCACTAGCACTTGCTGCGACAGCGACTGCGATGCAAATGCTACAGCAGAAGTGCATGTACAGCCTGGCCCAGTTATTATAGCAGAACACATTCTTGTTCCCGTCGAGGGTCTGGTGTTCGAGACACGAATCAACGTGATCCATGCATTTCAGAATCTGTGCCGGCCCTGGTCCAAGTCTGGGAGGCCCGGAGGGGGGATTTTACGTGTGAGGCTCATATTCACTTCGCAGCCAGACCGCTCAAGCTAACATGGAAGCGGGTCAAACCAGCCCTCCATGCGAAAAAGTTCCATCCGTTCACGAGGAAGTCAAAATATTTTAACGTACGGAGATTTACATGTTTACAAATGACGTTGGAATGGCTCTACGAATCTTTAGCCGAGCTTACACTTCAAGTAATAGACGGCGCATCTCGTAGGTTTCGCAGTGTTGCAGAGATCCCAGCACTCCTGTGGTCGCGCCCAAGTAGAACAATCGTCGACGCAGCAGATGGCCAGCGAACTCTTGCGGTAGTGGGATTCCACCCAAACCAATAAGACATTCGCTGTAGAACGTGACTCCAGGGTGGCCGGACTTGTTCAGCACTTGGCGTTCCTGGCGCGGCGTCATGAGCTTCGGAAACGTGTTGAACATGTTGTTCGAGCGCGCCTTGGCCACCATATCCACACCCTCTGGGAACGGATCCAGCAAGGCCTTACCATTTACGTACAACATCTGAGCATCTGCACTGCTGTCTGGTAGATACTGCAAAATGCTGCCGCAAAGCGAGTCCGGGTGCTTCTCAGCGTCCTTGTTGGGCCACGACGACACTACACTCACGCCCCAAGGCGAGAACGAATACGGCACATGCGCCATCTCGAACGATAGCCAGAATGTTTCCTAAAACAGTAAAAAACGTTAGTCTTCAGCCAAACAAGAAAAATGACTGGAGAAGGTACCTTGTCACCGAAAGAGTATCGGAATCGGAAGCGCTCTTCGGTGATAAACCACAGCATGATATCCATGACTGTCTGCCCCGCGCGTTCCTTGTCAATCAACACGAGAGACGAATCCATTTCGTGGCATGTTTCTCCCAAGTATGCGAACGAATCCTGCACGTGCTCCGACGGGTTTTCGCCTCCGGTTACATTGAAGCGCTCGTAGTCGAACGTGGCAAACAGTTTCGGCAAGTACTTCTGGTTGCTGTCGTTGCCGTTGACAAACTCCTTGCAATTGTCGTGAACCCTGTCGTAGAAGAAGGTCGTGCCGGTCGCGCTGTATCCCTCCAGGTCACGCAAACTCGCGGGGTTCTTGACGATGATGTCGTCCACGTCCATCAGAATCACGTGGCGCACGTCGGTATGATACACAGCCAGCGGTTTGATCCACCAGCTCTTAAAGTTGCTCGACATGTTTGCACTGATCACTTCACGACTAACGAGGTCCGAGCACACGTCCACGAGCTCCAGTCGGTTGTCAATGGTGAACAGAAGGTCCCTAGAGCCCTCCGACAGCTCGTCCGGGCCGCAGTGGTATATCTGGATGAGCTCCTCATTGCCGTGACACCGCAGCTCTCGGATGAGTGATACACCCATGGCCAGCACCCGGTCGTGCATGCACAAGAGCACTGCGCGGTTGCGAGTGACATTGAGGTCGAACCGTTCCCCCCGTTGGTAGAACGACGAGTTAGGGTGCGGCGTCCAGAGCTCGTCGGCGTGCTGGTTGAAGACGAAGCGGTGAATAGCCCCCTTGTTGCTGGTGTCCACGTAGCCGGTCATAACGGCCACCATGATCATGCCGGACACGGCGAGCAGCGGCAGCAACAGTAGGATCGGCTTGCGGTATGGCGAAGCGGGCGACACCGGCGGCCTCTCACCGGTCAGTGGCTGCGTCTCAATGTCCTGCAGATCGTCATCGATGTCGGTGGGGCGTGGCGTCGGCGGAACACTCGCCATCGGACGGAGACTCGAGCACTGAATTCGTCGCCGTGTGGTGTGGTGTATCTATCCACTGTGAGCCCTGCAGAACTGGCCACAACCAGACGATGGCCAAAGCCGGTCTCACGTACGTCAGC
Organism: Phytophthora europaea; assembly: GCA_030463285.1. Taxonomy (NCBI): domain Eukaryota; phylum Oomycota; class Peronosporomycetes; order Peronosporales; family Peronosporaceae; genus Phytophthora; species Phytophthora europaea. The sequence goes on along the minus strand of JAHQIV010000284.1, from coordinate 10,299 downwards.
AGGCTCACAGATGCAGGCTAGAACTCTTGGCTGACAAGTGAACCTTATAGACGGACTATTATACGGATGGTTAACTTGACACTAGACCCCCAGCAGCCGGCGCATCTGGAACGTATCGCAGAGCTGCAGCGAGCCGAACACACCGGTCATAATGCCCAGGTAGTGGAGGCGGCGGCGCAGTAGCATACCGGCGAATGTATCGGGCAACGGAGTAGCGCCCAGACCGATGAGGCACTCGGTGTACATTTTACCGTGGCCGGTCTTGTTGAGCTCCGTCCGCGGTTGACGTGGCGTCATGTGGGTCGGGAACGTGTTGAACATGTTGTTCCACTGCGCCTTAGGCACGTAGTCGATGCCCTGCGGGTACGGGTCCAGCAGCGCCTTGCCGTTCACGTACAGCATCTCCGCGTCTCCTGATGCGACGGGCATGTACTGCAGGATACTGCCACAGAGCGAGTCCGGGTGCTTGGTCATGTCCTTGTTAGGCGTCGAAGACACCACGCTCACACCCCACGGCGAGAAGAAGTACGGCACGTGGGCCAATTCGTACGAAAGCCAGAACGTCTCCTACGGAACAACACACCAGGTGAGTCTTCATGCAGAGACGCACAAATGAATATATCGTACTGTATAGCTCACCTTGTCTCCCCAGGAATACCTGAAGCGGAAGCGCTCCTTCGTGATGAACCAGACCATGATGTCCAGTACTGTTTGTCCTGCGCGCTTCTTGTCGATAAGCACGAGGGACGAATCCATCTCGTGGCACGTCTTGCCTCGATACGCAAACGACTCCAGCACGTGCTCCGACGGCGCAAAGCCTTCCGCGATGTTAAACCTGTCGTAGTCGAAGGTGTCAAACAGCTTTGCCAAGTACTTCCTGTGGTTGTCATCGCCGTTCACGAACTCCTTGCAATTGGCAAACACCCGGTCGTAGAAGAAAGTCGTCCCCGTATCCTTGTAACCATCAAGCTCTCGCAGTGCAGCGGGGTCCTTGACAATAATGTCGTCGACATCCATAAGCATGACATGCCGCACATCCGTGTGATACACCGCCAGCGGCTTGATCCACCAGTTCTTGAATTTATCCGCCATGGCCTTGGTAATAACCCCACGCTCCGATAAATCCGAGCAGACGTCCACGAGCTCCAGTCGGTTGTCCGTCGAGAACAGAATCTCCTTCGACTGCGCGGACAGCTCGTCCTGCCCGCAGTGATACACCTGCACCAGCTCTTCGTTGCCCAGACACCTCAGCTCCCGAATGAGCGACAAACCCATTGCCAGCACATTGTTGTGCATGCAGATCACGATGCCGCGGTCGCGCAGGACGCTGCGGTCGAACCGTTCGCCGCGCTGGTAGTAGGGCGACTCTGGGTGCGGGATCACGATGTCGCCGTCCTCCGGTGCTCCCCAAGCGGTGGCGTTGCCGCCCGTGATGAGGTTCTTCAGCATGCTGTGTGCGGACGACCGGAAGGTCGTGAAGCTGTCACTGGCGCCGCTGTAGCTGCCGTCCGCGTTGTCGCCGCTGAGATATCCCGTCGCCAGCGCGACTGCAGCCATACCGCACACTGCGAGCAGCGGCAGCAGGACAAGCAGCTTGCGTTGCCTGCGCGAAGGTGACGCGATGGCTTTGTCGCCATTGAGCGGTAGTGATGCCTCCACGTCGGCGTCCAGCAGCGCGTCGTTTTCGATCGGATCCATCGGCCTTGACATGCAGTGGGTGGGATATCTACCCAAACTGGAAAAGTGAAGTGAGACTGGCGTTGACTTTCGAGCAAGCAAATCGCGAGCGTCGAAAACTTTCCACTTGCGCTCAGTATGGACTGTGGGAATTAATAGCGCGATTAATCGAACTTGTATTTTGAGAGATTGAAAAGTGAAATGTGGAAGCTAATACCCTTGTCGTTGTGATGATACTGAAGGAGCGATACACCAGGAGCGGTCCGTGACAGTCGACAGTGCGAGACTGCAACTTGTTGTTGCTTCTAGTCCAATACAGACAGACAGATTTAGCGTTGCCAAGGGCAATCGCCGCGCGTTTTGATACAGTACATGTAGCTGTCGGTGCAGTAGTTCCAAGCTACAAGTATTTAATGCACAGCAGATCGATTGCCCACGGGTTTGTGGCTGACTTCGACACCACGATGTTCACATTCCGGTTCTGCATCTTGCAGCATGGGATGAGGTGTGATTTGTGGCTCACAACCCATAACAGCCCGCTCGAAATAATGGTCTCGGATGTGTCGAAGCAGACGTCAGACTTGAAGCCGGCTTGACCAAGGATTCTACAGTGAAGTACAGTTGTGCACCTCGTTTTCGGCACCGCTAAAACCTTATAATTTGAGATACTCAATCAGGATTGGAAGCATAAACACTTTGTATCACACCTATTTTAAGCTTAGATATGGAATTTGACCTTTTGCTTGCACCGATAATCAGCCTCCTGCACGATTTTATCGTGTCCTGGACTTTGTCCGGTTTAGCCCAAATTTAGTCGGACCGGTGGAAATGCTCTCACCAAGAGATTGCATAAAACCAGCATAGTTGCCCTAACCACCAAAGTCGCCGGCCATCGGGCGGCGAGATCAAGCGCAGCGCGTAGCGCTGCAAGACTAGGGTGAAGCCTACCTCGACAAATGTCGAATTTACCCATTCCCGCAGAGTTTTTAGGGGTAGGGCAGGGTGATATGTTGCTTGATGCTGCTGGAAATTGGCTTTAAAGTTGCCAGAACGATGTTTTTATGCAATCTCGTGCTCCGGGCTACGCGCCGACCATTGCAGCCGTCCGCTTCGCTCCGGGTGCAAACGGTCTCTCCAAGCCCTCATATGACAGGGTTGGTTGGGCTCTCAAGTTGATGGTGTCAACCTTTGGCAAAAAGCCACCTTAGACCTAAACAAGACCAGACCCGTATACGACCCGAAAAAAATCTACCCATCAGCTTCTGGTAGCCCTCAACGCGCTTGTCGTCGAAGTTGCCGCCCATGCTGCTCTTGAACACGTCCAAGAAGGACTGGTCCTGGCCGGCATACACCCAGCCCACGATATCGGCAAGCATCAGTACAGCGGCGACGTCCGAGAGGATGTAGCCCGTGTTCCCCTTATTAATCGTGAAGGCGGCGATGACGTTGACAGCCAATGCAGTCAAGTGGCTCAACGTCGCCGACACGAGGACGAAGCCGCTGCGGGTCTGCTTGGCGTTGACCCAGCCTAGCTGGCACAGCATCGAGATCGAGCGCGTTCGGCGGCATGAAGACGTAGCGAGGGTAGCCCACGCACAGCATCGCGATGGCAAACAGCATCACCACGGCGCAGATCATGTACGTGGCGAAGTAGCCGTACTCTGCGGGGATCTGGGCCGAGCCATCTACGCATCGGATCGACAGGAAGCCAGCTCCAACGTTGATGCAGAAGTAAAAGTACGAGAAGTACGTCTCCTTCTGGTGGACTTCACCGGGGTCGTGAGGGTCGAACTGGTCGCGTAGGCCACCGCAGGCACGTGCGGTCAAGTGTAGCCATTGTTGCCAGTGTAGATTGCCTAAAGCGAGAGAGGAGGCGATTGCTTTCCTTTCGGCGCCAAAGAGAGGTAGGATACGCCAACTTCAACTTCATTGTACAGTTATCCTCAAACGTATTGCCCACCCTACCGAAACTAAACTCTCGAACCACCCTGAGGCATCAGGGATAGCATACTTGTTCTTGTGGACGGCATCAGGTAGCACGCAGATCGCCACGGACTGCACCACGTCCTTCGCAGCGCTCGAGTCACTGCCAGCCGAAACGGACCCCGTTTCCTGAAGGCGATGGCCTGAATCATTATAATACCGCTGATGTCGGTAAGTTGTTCGCGTCGATCAACGTGGTTCCGTTGCTGGACGTGAAGCTGATTTCCACTGCAGAGCAGTTGGAGAGCTGCTACTCCTTCCTCCCACGATACGTTTTGAACGAAGGCTCATCTACAGTCTGTAATCAGAAACTGGTATGCGTGTTTTGACGCGGTATGCGTCGTTTGAGAAAAAAAACTCGTGGTATGAGCTTTTTGGAGTTTTCTCCGAGATGTACAGCTTGCAGGTAGGTGGCAGAAATGCCTCGCTGGCGTGTAAATAGACGTTTGATGCATAGCTTCAGAATGTTTTGTAAGTTGTTGTGAGAAAGTAGCCGACTGCAGGGTATTGAAGAAAATAAACCTTTGTAAACAAACAGAAGTTGGTACGAAGCATCCCGAAAAGGTTGGTATCTATAGCAACACGGTTGCTGAAGAAAGCTAAGACAGGATATTGGAGAAATTTGGATGTAGGCCTTCATAGAGCGGTTATAATTTTGACCCGACTCAAAACTTGTTTTTTTGTGATTGCTCTCTGAAGGAAAAAAAACTCTGTACCGACCACTTGGGTCGGAAACTGCAGGATATTTTTGGGATATATATACATATAGCCATTTGTATGGCATTAAAAATATTCTGACAAAATTCCAACCAAATATGGTTGGAACGGTTGGAAAAAGCTTACGTGCCAGATATCCTTATGATTGGCTAAAATTATTTAAACTTACACTATTCATTGGACAAAATCGTTTGTATTTACGCTGATTGGAGTTGCAAAAAAGAGTAGCGGTTGGAACAGAGTGGATATTACTCCATACAGTAATCTGCGTGAATAAGCAACGCCTGGCAACTTATATATTTTGATACCTTGTATTCGGATGGGAAAGGGGTTCCACCAGACGTTTCAGCTCACCTACTGGTTTTAGATAAAATCGTGCCACGTTTACTTTTGATTGTCTATGCTATCACATACAAAGCAATATCATTGGCTAACAAATTAAAGGTTCCGCCAATCACCGCTTCCTTTCAACATTTGAATGTTGGCGCCGGATTGAAGAGAGATGCGATGGAAGCCCCCCCCCTCCCCAGCTCACAATGAAGCCCTCCCACCTCGTAAAAGGATTCGCCTCACTCGACACCAGAAGCTGCTCTTGTGCCAGGCTGCCGAGGACTTGCCGTCTTACACGTGCGCCGAGCTCGCTCCCTGGGCAAGTCTACTTTCAACCGGTCAGCAGGATCATCGGAGGCTACGCTGGGCTGCAGCGCCAGCTCACCGTCTCGGACGACAGGAAAAAACGGTTTCAGCCGGTGCACGCATTAGTCGACCAGAACGTGGTCGAGTTCGTGCTACAGGCCGAGGCAGACGGCATCTGCATCAACGGCGCCATGATCATATTTTTCGCCACCGATGTGTGTGAGAAGCTCGCAATCCCCCGCCATTCGCGCCCTCGTATTGGCCCTTCCTGGCTACGGTGCTTGGACAAGGTCAAGGAGCAGTTGGATTGTGTCAGGGGCAGCGTGTCATTCATTTTGAATTAAATCAGTGCATTCTTGTTCAATACTGAAACTTGCCATAATCTCTCTCTCTCTCTCTTTCTATGCATATCAGGTGTTGCTTATTCACGCAGATTACTGTACCGGTATATGAATAAGCTCTGGAAATTTGGTAACAGCGTCATATCATAATGCTTTACTAGCAAGACCGCCGAGTATGGCATGTATATATATGAGGACAGCATTGATAAATGAATAATGCCGCTTGGCAAGGGAAACCCGCTGCATAAATAATGGCATGTCGGGCCTACTACACATCAATAATGTCATTATGATGGCTTCCCGGGCCAAGCACGGCATTAGTTTGGTTTATCTAAAACCTGAGACCATGGCTTGAGATTTGTGAACTTTATAACTATTTTCTCTAATTATTTTAATATATTATTAAAATAGGTACTATTATTAATATTACTACTAGTACCGTCGAACGGCAATATACTTGCATGACGAGGACAAAACTAATGCATAATGGTGACAAAACTCATACATTCCAACATTGACAAAACTAATGCATCTGTGCTAGTGATACGCGGCAGGCAGTAGAAATACGATGTAGCTTGACGAATGCACAGCTCCTCAGTTTGAAAAAACTCCAAGATGCCCTGAGGAAGACCCCGTACGCTGCTGTCGTCGCTGCCAATGCTCTCCCCTGATGTCGTTCTGAGCAACACGTTGAAATTCAGTCGCGCCACGCCAGCCCGTACGCCGACATCTCCAGCAGCAACAGCATGTGGCCGAGGACCATGCACGACAGAGGGCAAAATAGATAAAAGAGCTCACGATGGCGTATAAGCATGTCCAGCTTGCTGCAGAGAAAACCAGCAAGAAGATGGAGCGTCTCGTTCAAAAGAAGGCCGAGCAACAGCGCCAGTTAGATCGACAATGGAGGCGCGGCAAGCGAGATAGAGTTAACTCTTAACTGTCTCGGTTGCCGCGCCTCCATTGCCGATAGCGTCGATTTCCATGTAGATCATTTCCTAAAGTTTGCCGAAGATTGCACTCCGGTCTTCACTCAGCAGCCCTACGACCATAGCGGTGATAAGGCAGGCCTCTGCCCATGCTTCCGGAAAGTATTGAGCGCCGACTGGATAAAGTATTGAGCGCCTACTGGATAGCTATATTCCTGAGCGCTACACCGAGTTCACACCAGAAGCACAGGCTGACGTAGAGCAGTCATAGGGCTGCAAGCGGTAGACGATGACCATGATCGATACAATCGCAGCTCGGCACAGTAGAGAGGGAAACTCCGACAATATTGTAGGTGACACTATCGGCAATGGAGGCGCGGCATGCGAGACAGAGTATAACTTCTAGTAACAAATGCAGTACGGTAATAATCGATCAAAAGTGACAAATCATCCATCCAGGTGGTCCAGGGATGGATGAGTTTTGTCAGACCTCTTGTCGAGTTGACTGAAAAATTTGCATAACCGGGATAACCCGTGGGGGGGTGTACAGGATCCCGCTGGAAGTCGCAACAGATGTCGAGGTACGTGACCTAATGGAAAAACCATAGTTCAACGCGATGAGGTTAATCTACTTCGGGAGAGATGCCCAATCGGGATTTGGCTCATCTCTCCCGAGCGAACGAGGTTCCCGGCGAGAGTTTTGCTCATTCACCGAGTTTCTCGGTCTCTCTCGGGCCTACATACAAGACCAAGTCAAAAAATGTCGCGTCGGGCATCCGGAAACCGCCAATCCGCTCGGGATCGAGTCGAAGCTGTTCTATTGGAGCTACAAGAATGCCGTATTGAGCGGGAACAAGACCTCAACCAGTACTCCAATGCACCTCTGCATGAGGTGGAGAACGAAGACATCAACACGCCAATAATGGACCCTTGTAGGGATCTCGGAGGCGCAGCAGCAATCAAAGACATGACGAACGCTGGCCCCGAAAGTCTACGTCGACTACGTTGAGATACACTGCGATGAAGCAACAATGCGGAGGGCGTGCACAAGGGGAAACACTTTTGAAAACAACCCGTGCGCCTTGTACGCGGTGGACGCCACCTTTCAGCAAAGCTGGCGTCCGGGCGGAAGCATCCGCGAGAACGGCAATTTCTACAGTGGCATACACCACCTGTACGGGCTCAAGGTCGAAGTGTCTGTGGACAAACGAGGATTCGCGATCAATTGCACACAGCACGAGCCTGGGGCCACACACGACACCCCTATGTTCAAGGAGAACAAGGCCTTCTACCTTCAAAAGATACAAAAGCTGCCGGGGGATGAATCGCTGCCGGGGGATGAATCGCTGCCGGGGGATGAATCGCTGCCGGATGAAGGGCCTCTGCTGGATGCCCATCCAAATGAATGGGCTATTCTAGTCGACAAAGGATACCAAGGGGCAGCTGATTATCTTCGCTGCATTATACCGAAGAAAGGCAGCAACCTCAGTCGTGCAGACCAAAGGAACAACGACACGATCTCGCACGACCGCGTGATTGTGGAGAATTACTTTGGACGCCTCAACGTACTTTGGCGCATAACGGCCGACAAATACCGACTGGCGCGGGAGCTGTATGACGACTTGTTTCGACTGTGCGTGGGTCTGACCAATGCACACGTCTCTCACTGTCCTCTCCGGCGCGAGAATGGAGATTGGTACAGACGGTCTCAAAGCAAGCTCATCGAACTCGGCATCAAGCTCAAACAAAAACGTCGGCTGGCTCAGGAGAAGTATAGGGCTAAGAAGCGACGGCGCCTCGCTTACTCTTTGTCTGATTTAGGTGGGGAAGAGGATGCGAGTGAAGATGCTCTCACGCAGCTTAGCCAAGCGTTTTGATCGCTGGCTAGGTCGTGTCCGAGATGCACGAGATAGCGGAAATGCTTTAATTTGACTTGATATTTGTTTGCCCTGAATAGATCGAGAATCATAGGAAAAGCATAATTTACCCCCGAATTGGTCGTTCCTTCATAGACGCTTTTGTCGCCCATGTGCTATACCATTTTATGCCAAGTTTAATCTGCAATTCGGTGACGATATGATGTTTGGCTGGTTGCAAACTAACTAGCTATGTGACCTATTATGCATTAGTTTTGTCCTCGTCATGCAAGTATTTTGTCGTTCCACGGTACCGTGCGCTCCAAATCGATAGGACCATCGATTTGGCGGCACGTTTTAGCCGATATCTCGGCTTCTACTAAGAGTTACGAGCTACTGTTTAGATATGTTATTACTATAGTGTATCCGCAAACGAAGGTTGTGCTAACAACTGCGAATTCCATGCCCTTGGCAGGGCTGCCATACAGATTGCCGGTTTCGGCAGTGGCGACACAAATTAGAACCACATCCTTTTTCTGTCTAATCACACCCATTTTATGCAACCCAATACAAAATTCTATATTAAAAGAGTGATGATCAATACAGGTGAGATGACTGGCGGCAAGTACTTGTTGGAAGTGCTCTGTGGACTGCTGCGAGCCTTTCATTTTCTGATGGGCCGCGGACGAGCCCTCACCAACCAAGAATATTGGTGGGTCGTTGGGCTCCACAACGGTGGACTCTCCCTTCACGAAATCGTACGAAGGACCGGCCGCTCTCGCAACGCAGCTCCGCGCGCGATCGAGGCGGAGCGAGGACCGCAGGCGGACAAAAGCGGGGAACGACCAAGGGCAGGGAGGCAGCCGGCTCTAAGCGACCGAGAAGTCCGCCAGCTTGTCCGAGCGGCAGCTTCAGGCGAGTTCTTCGCGGCCGAGCTCAAGACTCGCTTTAGCATCAAGGCGTCGGTGCGTACCATCCAGCGGTTGCTCCAGAAGGTGGATCATCTGGTGTACACCAAAATGGATCGCACGCTGCCGTTGACAGCGGCACACAAGACAGCTCGGATGGCGTGGGCAGAGGAGCACATTCTTAACCCTGGTACGCTTGTTTTTCTTACATTATGGTGAGAGCATTTCTAACCTGTTGTCATTTGATGTAGGAATATGGGAATACACTTTATTTTCTGATGAAAAAAAGTTTAATCTCGACGGACCTGACGGCTTCAAGTACTACTGGCGGGACATGCGCCAGCCAGCACAGTCGTACGTACGGCGCCAGAATGGGGGAGGCAGCGTCATGGTCTAGGTCGCGTTCAGCGCCCAGGGTAAAAGCGAGTTGGCCATTTGCGGGGCCGGCAGATTTCTGGCGACTACATATATACGCTATCTGAGTATATGTTGCCTTTCGCTCATGCTAACTATGGTGTTGACTATATTTTCCAGCAAGATAATGCGTCGATTCACGCTTCGCGTGAAACGAAGCACTTCTTTCAGGAGCAAATGGTCAACACTATGATGTGGCCAGCCCGCTCTCCGGACTGTAATCCGGTTGAAAACGTGTGGTCGGTAATGGCGGCTCGGGTGTACTCCCATGGCCGCCAATATCTCACCGTGCAGCAACTTGAGCATGCCATCATGGCGGCGTAGGATTCCATCGAGCAAGAGTACCTACTCAAGCTCGTAGAGTCCATGCCTCCCGTTGCCTTGCTGTCATCAAGCCGATGGTCGTTCTCACTAAGTACTAACTTCAATATAGAAGTTTGTATTGGATAAAATGGGTGTGATTAGACAGAAAAAGGATGTGGTTCTAATTTGTGTCGCCACTGCCGAAACCGGCAATTTGTATGGCAGCCCTGCCAAGGGCATGGAATTCGCAGTTGTTAGCACAACCTTCGTTTGCGGATACACTATAGTAATAACATATCTAAACAGTAGCTCGTAACTCTTAGTAGAAGCCGAGATATCGGCTAAAACGTGCCGCCAAATCGATAGGACCATCGATTTGGCGCGCACGGTAGTAATAAATTTGTATTAATAATTAGAGGGCGAACTGTGTTTTCCATAAATTAATAGTGAAAAGAGGTAGTGACTCTAAGGGGCTGGTTTGGAGGGCCGGTTCTGGTTCTGGGTCAGGTTCTCGTTGCGCGGTTAGGTTTTACCTAGC
>JAHQIV010000283.1:0-20311 GCA_030463285.1 Phytophthora europaea | reverse complement strand
GTATATGGAGTATCCGTATTAAACAAGAGCTTGTCGATGTTGTTAGGCGCAGTTGATCCAGATCCACTAACGAGGTACAAACATCCTTTCGATGGACTAGTCCCTGATCCTAAAGTATTGATACAATAGGCATCGCAGGTTGTCGCTAACGTATGCGTCATTGGATACCCGGTTTTGTAAGGACGAGAATTACCAAAATCGAGCATATGCTTGATTGTTTGAGAAACCCAGGTAGATACTGGCGATTGGTTCCAGGTGATTTGGAATAGCGATTGGCTTGTGGCTGAAGCTCCATTCTGTGATATTGCTGTCGCGTTATCGCTGCATACCAAATTCAAAAGGGGGTATACTACATTACTACTAATCGTCGAACAGGTAGAGGCGATTACTAATCCAGTAGTGTCTGATGGTCCGAGGCTCGGTATAGATTAATCGACTGAGTATTCAGAGTTGATCCCCAAAATCGTATGTTATTATTGGTTAGGGACTGAGATCCCGAGCTTCCTAGGCCGAATGTTAGTCCATTAGCGACTAGATTTGACGCTATCATAGAAGAAGCCCCCAGATAAATACCACCCGAGCATTGAATCGCTCCAGTACTTGAATTCGTTGATGCAGCTGCACCCGATAGAGATAGTGTAGTAAGTCCGCTGAGTGAGCGAGAAGCTCCAGTAAATGTTAGATCTCCCTGGATGTTCTGGTTGCCGTAGATATCAAGCTCACATGATGGTACGGTTTGCTTTATCCCAACGTAACCATTATTCGACACCACTAGCGTGTTAGCGCTGTTATGACCGAATGAAAGATAGTTGTTATTTGGGTTGCTGCTATCGTAGCTATAATTTATCCTTGCATATTGATCAGCAACGAGGGCTTTCCCTATGGTTAAGTAGCAAGTACTCGTCAAACTTGACATCGTAAATAATGCTATCCTCCCGTTGCTACCGCCCGCGGATACGCTCAGCGAGGCCATAGATAGAGAACTAATGCCAGTAATATTGCTCGAGCTATCAAGCACGAGTGCTTTAGATGGGGCCGCCGTTCCGGGAGTAATACCAACGACATATGCAGGCGGGGGAACTACCTCTTGCCCTCCGACAAGGAGAGTGCCATTGATTGAAAGGTTGCCTCCGATGACCCCCCCGCCGAGGCTCAGATACCGCTGGTCGGCCTTTTCGATAGTCAGAGCATCTGTGTTCGCGCTGAAGAAGTTAGGATTGAAAATCGAAGTTTGTACAATCGGAGGCTGAGACATTTTGATTGAGTATATATACAACCCAGACAGAAATCATGCCGATCCATAATTTCTACGAGACTATTGATCCGAAAATTCTCAAGAAGTACCCTAGGAATGAATACTTCGATCTGCCGTTCCGAGCAACGTTCTCGGCGCCCTCTGGTGCGGGCAAGAGCAACACCGTCTTAAACCTCATTGCTTTGCTATCTAAGTGCTTCACACGTATTGTCATCTGTACCAAGGAGATGGAGCCGCTGTATGAGCATCTCAAAGCCAAGATTCCCGGCGTGGAAATCCACGAAGGAGGCAACGTGCCTAATATCAACGAGTATGACAAGGAGACATCCAAGCTAATGATCCTCGATGATCTCGTGCTCGAAAAAAAAGCCACTCAGGCTCAGATCGGACAACTCTACATTCGCGGGCGTAAGCTCGGATGGAGTACCATATATATCAGCCAGAGCTACTTTGGTATAACTAAGATGATTAGAATCAACGCGCAAGAGGTGTTCCTCGGGCGCAATCTGACCCAGAGAGATCTTCAGATCATCTGCCGGGATTTCCCCACTGATATGAGCATCGCTGAGTTCGTATCGCTGTATAAGTCGATAACGAAAGAGCCTCTGAGTAGCATGAGAATCGATATCATCCATCGGAAAATCTTCAAAAACCTCACGGAGTACGTGGCGGATCTTTAGAAGACATAGTCGTCATTCTTCTTGGGCCGCACGAGCAATCTAATACATAGATTAGGATCGACGATCTGCAGAGGGAGCATATCTTGATCGTAGAACGATACCATCAATTCGTTGGTCGTTCCCTGCATTGGCGTGAAAGCCAACCCCTGACCCTGACTGGTAGTGATCAAGCCACCAAAACCAACGCCGGCGCTCGTAAACGAGTGTAGCACCTGGTTGTTGTTGGCAACCGGATTAGACAGGTTGCTCACGCCCATGATTACGGATGCCACGGGATCGATAGTGGGAACGAGATTACTCGAGACGCTGTAAATCGCAGTCTGTAGCGCCGCAGGATACGTCGCCTGACTGAGCCCGACAATTGCGCCAAACGCCGAGTCGAGGATCTGTAGTTGCGGTGTGTATCCGCTTGTGCTTACCGCAAGAGCTCCCGCCGCGGCCGTATATCCAGCCTGAGCTACATATGGCAGCATCGTGAATTGGAGAGCATAGGCGGACGGATTCTCGGCACAGCTGATGAAGTATTTGTACTGGCCGGTGGTGCTATTGATGTAGTAGAGATTGTTTTGGATGCTCCAGTACTGAAGATATGCGTTGAGATCAGACGCGGTGTATGTACCATCCGGGAGCGTGATGTTGAATGTCTGAGTCGTAGCTCCAGTCGGCCAGATAATGCGGAATTTGTTGTTGCTACGAGCGGCAGTAATTGCTTTCCAGCTGTAGTACATACTCACGCTACCAAGCGCGATTTCGAACTTTGACAGATCGATAGGGCGCGAGAACGTATATTTGTATTGATGCAGACTCACCTGGTTGTTGATGTTCATCATGATTGGAAACGCCATTTTATCTTCGTTAATATATAATAGCAAACTATAAATTATGCATCGCCGCAGAAAACTACGCAGATCGCTAATGCCTCAACCGATGGAAATCGATGGAGGAGAACTTAGTGGAAATAACAAACCGCTGAAGGCTACTACCCGAGAACACAAGCCGACAAATATTCAAACGCTCACCAGTCAGTTAGAGAAGATAACAGTCAAGGAGATCGTCAAGGAGCAAAAAAAGAGACGAAAGCCTAAGTACATAGACACAACCTCTCTGCTTCGCTTTACGCGAGCGCATCCTAAGAATCGCGAAGAGAGCCCATAGGGCTCCTGGCTCGGGTCTATGACCCTTGCAGATACTTCTTGAATTGGTTGTAAAATTGATGCGAGAACACTCCCTTCTCATATAGTTTGTCGAGGATTGTCTTCATCTCAGTCTTTAGTTCCGGTGCATCATTGCCGATGCCGATAGCGGCTTGAATCATGTTCAATCGATCGATATGATGGCTAAGGCTCTGGTTATACACCCGTTCAAACTCTCTGGCGGGCACTTTGCATCGCTTAATAGCGTACGCCATGAAGTCTCTCTCACTCTCGGAGAGTTGATTGAACAGGGTCTTATCAAAGCTCTTATCATCCTCTATGACGCGCCAGAGCTCAACGAAAACGTGTGAAACGAGCAGAGACCGCACGGTTCGTATTTTCGAGTGCTTCGACTTAACTGAGGCATATAGGCCATCAAAATGCATATGGAAAGGTCCGTTTTGGGACTTGAAGCGCTTGGACATGGTTATATTTGTCCCGATATAGTATCTATTGATAAATATTTCACAGGATGATGGTTTTAAATAAATATATTATTTTTTTATCTCTATATGCCTAATATAAGCATGGTTTACAAGCCATTCAAGCTCGATCTATCGAATGCCCAAGCAAAGAAAGTTTTACACGGCAAACCCGTACGCCTTCGCGCCGATCAGCTTGGTGCTGGAGTGGAGCATATGTTTCATCCGGAGAACTACAAGCGACTCATGCGAGCTAAGAGGGCCGGAAAGGGTCTCACCCTTGATATGGCCCATGGAGAGATTGCCGCCACGCATGCGTCGGAACTATCTGGCGCGGGGTTCTGGGGAGATATGTGGCGAGGCATCAAGAAGGGAGCCAAATTCGTGAAAGACTCGGGCATCCTATCGAAACTACTTGATGCGGGCGTACCTGCCGCGGCTACCTACCTTGGTCAGCCTGGTGCCGCTATACCAGTGAGAGCCGGTATCCGTCAGCTTACGGGCGTTGGTGTTGAACCAATCGATGGAGGCCGTCTCAGCGTTGCTGACGTCAAGGTCGGAGCCAAGAAGGCGTTTTTATATGCAAAAAAGAGAGGCATTGTATCCGACGTAATCGATCAGGGAGAGAAATTTCTACTCTCGAAGAGCGACAATCCCGATCACCATGAGATGATCCGAGGTGTACGTCGCGGCATTCGTCGTAAATACGGCGTAGGCATGGCAGGAGGCAGTTTCCGTCTCGGTTAAGCAACAAAAAAAAATATACCATGATGATACTTTTTTTTGCTTAGTATGGATATATAAAATGGATCACGAAATAATGTACATTGATTACGATCCTCTCAACGCGGTTGGAGTATATGACAATAGCAATATCCAAGCTGAAGCTGAGGAAAAGGCTCGAAAGGATGACGAACTTCGTCAGCGAAAATTAACAGCGAAGTCTGATAATATCGTATTGAAAAATATTAATACTATCAGATTAGCCAAGTGTCCGTCAGATTTGAAATCAATCACCCTGTGAGCCCCGAGATTCCCAATACTCTGCTTCGACCTCTGACTGCTTACCCTTATTCACTAAGCGAAGATTATCCTGAATCTCCCATGATGGTTCATCATAACCCTTCCACTTTACTAAGTATTTGAACTTACCTGACTTCAGCTCTTTGTGATCAAGTAGTTTCCCTACCTCCCAGATTTGGTTCTTATCAATCGTCGCATTTGTAGCTTCTGCTTTGACAATCTTCAAATCATTTACTGGTTTAAAAAGAATACGATTGTTCTTCGAACGCAAGCGCATCTTCAGACCATCCAATCCAACAACTTCATACGTCGTTTTCGAAAATTTGGCTCCCTCTTTGCCGAAAGTCGATGACTTAAGTCGATAGCGAACGATTGATCCTTCTGGAATATCCTTCTGAACCTGCTTAGCCAATTGCTTGTTGTGTTCAACCTCAGCGAACATGACCTTTCCTTTCATTTCATTAGGCGTTGCGTCGATTGCGGAATGATAGGACTCATTGTAGTTATTAATCGCTTCGTTAAGGATCTTCTGTGTAAGCTTCTTGAAATGAACGACATCATTCATTCTTGTTAGCCTTGCTTTAATCGTTCGAATGAATCTATCGATTTTCCCAAGAACGGTATGATCTCCAACGAATGCGTTTGCGTGAGTGATTGATTTGTCTGAGAAAAATGACTCAACCTTTTTGTTTATGAATTCAGATCCATTGTCTGACATGATCGCTGAAACATCATGGCGCTTGACAAACTCATGTATCGCCTTTTGAATTGAATCAGAATTTTTGTTCTTGAGTAGCTTCGCATATCCGATACGGCTGTTGATATTAACACCAATCAATATTGGTTGCTTTTCCCAAAACGCTAAATCGATTTGCCATTCGTTTGGATTGATTGAAGCGATCTTGAACTCTTGATGAGTTTCATTTTTCGTTGAAAATTGTTGCGTATGATGGTTGTTCTTATACCAATCAGAAACTTTTTTCTTTGTGATTGAAGAATCAATCGCCTTAGCTTTGCGATAGAGCTTGTCGGCGCCTATGAAGCCGGTCTTCGGTGAGAAGTATAGTTTGCTTAGTAGGTTAGAATGCTCCTCCATCGCCATGTAGCTTATATTTAGAAAGAGACATTGCGCTTGAAATCACTTCTCTTAGATACTACTTGAGTCTTTGAATTGATATCGATAGAGCAAACTTCCGAGAGATCAAATTCCAATCGCTTGCCATTGAAAAGATCCATGTACTTCTTGTGAGGATCATCCGCAAGTAGCTTCCCCGGAATTCCTTTCATACGAATATGGAAGTCCTCAGCGTCATTACCATCACAAGCAAGAGAGGCTAAATAGCTCTTCTTCCCAAGAAAGATTGACTCTTTAGCGAAGATATTACCTTTCGAACCCTTGAGATTAAAATCAACATGGAATTGCCCCATCTGCTTCCCGATGAGCTCTTTCCCATACTTCTCTCTGAATGAGTCGGAAAGGATAGGAACTTTGTCGAAATCAATCATCATGCTATCGGTGTCCTGGTACCAAATATCAGCGTTGATGTCTTCAGCGAGACACATAACGCGATTCATGATATGCTTGCTTGAGTCAAGGATTTGAACGCCGAGATGAACCGGGCTGAAGTGCTCTGTTAGAGATTTGTGTTCTTCGAAGAGAGCCATTCTATCGCTAATAGGTGTTCGTGAGATCATCCTATGAATGTTCTTGCGCGTGTATTCATCAACATTATTCGGCTTGATCTTGCTGTTGCTGATGAGGACCTTCTTTTTAACGATCGGCTTCATCAGAAGCTTTCCATATGAAGAGTTCATCATAAGCTTGAGAACATTCTGAAGAGGATTGCCTTCAGCTTTGTACTTCAGCCGCGCGTTGAACATCTTAGAGATAGTCTTACAGATCGTGTTGTTGAATCCCTCATTCCAATAGCATCCTTCAATGATAGTGCAAATGGCACCTTGGAAGTTGATGAGATCTTCAAGAGCTTGCTTACCCATGATTAGCGTCCGACCGGCAAGGTTGTTAGTGAAGTTTCTCGATCCATTCTCATAGAAGCTCTGAAGAGGGAAATGGCGTTCCTTACCAATCGATTCAATGCGAACCCTTGCGATGTAGAAATCGGCATCAGATGGGATTGCATCTCTAAAGATCTTTGGTTTTCCAATGATGTATCCGTTTAGCTCAGACATAGCCGAAGGGTAAAGACTCACAGCGTCGAAATCCGCAAGCTTGTGCTTGATATGATGCTTCTGATTGTCGCGCGTCATTACACGTCCACCAACCGTTGATTGGCGAATGAAACCAAGAAGAATCGAATTCATCTCATAACATCCATCAAAGCACCCCTCATTGTGTTGGTAAGCTTGTGCAAGAGAGGAGATACTGAGGAATCGATATACGTTAAGATTGAATTCATCAAATACAAGCTTCCTAAAAGCTTCAAAGCAAAGCTTGAGGACATCAACATCGCAATTGCAATAGTGGATGGCATACATCTCACAGTTGAACTTTCCATCCTTCACGGCACCAATCTTAGTAGCATTCTCAATGAGAACGTCCTTATCCTTGAAAGAATCAAGATACTCAAGCGGCCACAGAGACTTGTAGTTATCAGCATTGATAAGATTGTGGGGAAAGCATTCTTTCTCAAGCGAAATGCTGTCGGTAGCCCCTTTGAACATGCTTGGAAGACTACTTAGACCACCGGCAAGGAAGCTCATAGCGTCTTTGATAACGATCTCACGACCTTTGTAAAATCCAGAAACTTGCTTGATTTTGGTTCCGGCATCGATGACGTTTGAGTCCTTCGAGCTGTAAGACATATGTTTCATCAGGAAGCGACAATCAAATCCAGCATTGTATGCCCAAAGAAGATTGTAGCTATTCGATGGAAGACTTTCGAGAAATTGCGTAGCGCAGTCAAATCCATAGATGCATACAGTCTCACCAAACGTTGGCACACTAAACTCAACAGATGAATCAACCTCGCCAATACAATATGAAACGCAGTAGGGAACGTGAATGCCATCCTTCACAAGGGTTTCGAAATCGAAATAGACAACGTTGTATTTTGATGGCTCAACGAAAGACTTCGTCTTTCTATCATATTTTTTAAGAGGAGCTTGGCCGAGTTTTAGCTCTTTCCCCTCAATCCTTCCCATCTTTCTGAAATATGAGTCATGAAAATCTTCTGCATTCAATTCACGAACCTCTTGATACTTGTTATTGAGTAGGAATGGCATGCTTCTTTGAGTAATCGGATTCAGTAGTCTCTCACGATTGTGGAAAAGATAGCTAATGACCTCATAGCTATCAAGAAGCTTGACTTGCTGATTGTTGAAAGAAGCGCGACCTCTCTTGACTATGAAATCAGCGCGACTGTGCTCATCAACCATTTCTGGATGATCAAGAGCCGCTTTAGTAATCTTCGTCGGCAAAATCGCAAAGAGATGCTCACCAACAGAGCCAAGTTCAATAGCCTCTTGAACGACATCGCCATAGACAGTTATTTTGCTATTGGCGCGTCCGGTTTCGGTATTGACTCTAAATTGCTTGATGGATATAGTGAGGTTAAAAACCTTTGCCGTCTTTCTGATAAAATCAACTGTAGCGCCTGAGTTGAACATTGTTTGCGATATTTGCTTAACAACATTAGGTGCAACACCCGCCTTGTGAAGAGCGAATAGAAAGCAAGGATAATTAAATCCATCACTATCATCATCCTTCTCAGGATCAAATGAATCATCATTTGATGAACTATCAATCACTAACTCAGAATATACCTGAAACGGCTCAAGATTGTAATAGACAGACTTAGTCAAATATCTGAAGAAATTCTTACGTTCAGACCGCGAGCGTGGCGGATTGGGAAGCCATTCAATAGCAACTTTCGAAGAAGGAATGATGTTCAATTCGACGTCAGCGCCTGAACTGTATTGATTCTCTTCATCCATGAATAGGTTGTCAATGTTCATGATGCGATCGTTGAGATGGTAGGTCTTAACAATCGAATTATTCGAATCCTTGATGTGAAGCAAAAGCTTTTTATCAGCTGGCGAAATGATGTCCTTGCGAATACGCTTGAAACGGCTGAGCGTGAGGTCAAACTTACCATTAGTTTGGTTGATAGACTTGAGAATAGTCTTGTCGTTGTTAAGCTTAGCTTGATGAAGGGACTTTGTGATCGTGCTGACCTTCGATGATTTGAAATCATTTACAGCTTTTTCCATCTGTTGAGTAGTTGATCTCCAATCAGCATTTTTGATACCGTGGCGCTTGATAAACGCATATAGATCACTGCGTTTCGAGATTGACTTCTTGAGTGCTTTGGTGATTGGCATTTCTACTATATTTGGCTGGCGATAAAATTATCTGGAAATACTTGGTATATGATATTGGTTTTCCTTCAAAATAGAAATTACTTGGTATTGGGTTCGATAAAAAAAATCTTGGTAGATATTCTACCTTAGTCAATAGCGATCCTACCCCCCGTTTTCTTCTTTGAAGTGTATTTTTTATGACGATTGTTGATTTCCTTACGATGCTCGTCGTCGTACGCCTTTTGCTTCGCTAATATTTTCTCACGGTTCCGCTCATAGTAGCGTTTCTTCGCTGCGAGA
Organism: Phytophthora europaea; assembly: GCA_030463285.1. NCBI lineage: Eukaryota > Oomycota > Peronosporomycetes > Peronosporales > Peronosporaceae > Phytophthora > Phytophthora europaea. Next base: position 11,118 of record JAHQIV010000283.1, on the reverse strand, counting down.
ATGCGCTCCTTGTTTGCCTGATACTTTTCAGCTGAGTAAGCCATTTGTGATGTCTATATACTTGGTAATTTATGCTTAGGATAAAAACGTGGATATATTTATGAGATGACTTCGAGGTCAAAGATAAAAAAATATGGGATTTACTGCTTTTGTTCGGCAGCCCACTTGATGTGTTTCTTACCTTTACAATGAATTGACTTGTTCGAGCGCGAATATATCCCGCCACATCCACAGTTAAACTTTTCTTTAAGACGTTCCTTAGACTGCGCTTGATACTTTGCTTTGTTCTCCTTGTAGTATCGCTTCATATATTCCTTGTTTGCTTCCTTATTTACTTCCTTATGTATCTTCATACGAGCGACATCGCGCTTCTTTGTCAATGGCTTGATATCGATCGCATCATACATGTTTATTGCAGTCGCCCGAAACTTATTGATCCAAAGCTGCTCATACGCCAAGAGATGTTTGCGATCCTCAATCTCGTACTCTTTAATTAAGAGCATGCGGAACTTATCTATTCCATGCTCCTTGAAATGAGGAAAAATTGAAATTGTAGAACCTTTCCCATCTACCCATCGCTTATAAGCTCCTCGATGACCTTGCCATCGGAATCTTAACTCCGTTGAAGTACTACCAATGTAGCATAGATCACTTTCCGTATGAATGATTCGATAGATGCGGCCAATCATAATATGTTAGGATGAAGTTCTACAATTGTAGTGATTATATACTTACTACATCAAACCTTTAAATAGACTTACTTTTCCTCAAAATATTTCCTCTTCGTATTTGAGGCTTTAGAGGAAGAAGATATTTAACTGCGTGTGAGCTCACTTAGAGAAGTTCTTATTACTCTCACACTTCGCGGCACGAATGACACCTTGCGATAATAATATAAATTTGGTTTCTTCGCTTGAAACGATGCAAGAAGTATTCTGCGGGAAAAAGTGATTAATGTAATAATTAGCTCTTAGAGAGTGTCCCCATTCCTTTAAACGATTTGATCTATTCATTGACTTATATATAGGTTAGAAGGTATGAGACAAGCCTCTAACCTATAAACGACTCAAGATATGAATATTCGTTGTGAACGCTGAAAAACACTTAGAGGGATATTCTCGCTGCTCTTATATTGTATGAAATGTAAAGTGGCACGAATGACACCTTTAGACACTATACTGCTGGGCGTCGGCGTCGGCAGTCGCCACGCGTGACTTTCGGTCCAGGCGGGCGTGCAGCCGCTTGATGATGACGTCCCTGTTCGTGTCTCGGGACTTGGCCATGGCGCCGGAGTGGTGGATGAGTCTCGAGTAGCGAAACGGAGTCGGCGAAAGTGGAAATGAGGGCCATGGGGAGGGCGAAGGCACGAGCCAACTGGTGGTCGGTGACTTGCCGGTTGAAAGGAAATGACCGTGTAGAATGCTGAGAAAATGATGACGTAACGGTTGAAGTGGGACGCAGTTGCGGCGACCAGGTGATTGAAGTCGTCCTACGGCGGGTCGTAGAGTCACGGTTGGTGAAGGGCGGTGATCGTGACTAGAACCTGGCATGGTTGGGGAGGCAGCTTCAGAAAGCAATTGGCGGTGGGTGTCTCCTGCTCGGTGACCGAATGGAGACGGCGGTGGACGTGATCCAGTGGTGTTTCTGGAACTCACTGTCCCTATGGAGATTTCTATTGATATCTCTGTGCAAATATTGGCCGGTGGCCGTGTGGTTTTTGCTCGGAGCCGTTGGCGGGGTGGTCACGCAGACTTTGTGGTGAATGGCCGGACGGCTGATTGGCGCCGTGTTCGGCTTCGTGTACAAACGGACAGGGCTAGTGCGAGGATGCCTCCGGCGTTATCGCTGATTCGTGAACGGTCCTCCAGTACTCGGCCGATCGCCAGCTGAGCGGCGGTGGAAAAATGTTTAAGGCTCTGTGGGCTACGCCCATGCTAGTGCTTGAAGCGAAGGGGGAGCACAGAGACGGTCTGGGGCGGCTCATACACAACAAGTGGCTGGAGACGGAGGAGGTACCGATTAGCAATTGCCCCTTTACCAAGTGATTTCGTTTGTGTGTATGAGACATGTTTCACACGCAGGGTTATCTTCACTTTATCATCTCTAGGCTCTGCTGTAAAGGAAATGTAAAGCCCAGGATGGGACATCTTTCGGAGCAAACCGCACATCATCTCGACCGCAGAAGCGTCTGACTGGCGAGTAGCAAACATGCCGGATATACGGACCATGGACAAGCTCCTCCTGCTCCTCCTCCTCAGCAAGCGCGATGATGCCGCCGTCGACGCCGTAAATAATGCGCTCCTAGTTAGCACTGTGCAGCCTGAGCGACCCATCATACCAGACTTGCGCTTGTGCTTACTAAAGCAGTCAGACGCAGACTGCGACCTGTTTTTTAGGTTCGACGTGAGCAGCGTGCTGGCTCTGTGCCGTCACTTTGAGCTCCCCGAGTGTGTGGTGACCAAGCATCGCGGCAAGGTTCATTCCACAGAGGCGCTGTGCATATTGCTGCATCGACTGAGCTACCCCAAACGCCTCTACGACATGATCAAGGTCTTCGGCCACTCGAGAGGGCAGCTCAGCCGACTAATTCAACACATGGGTACGTATTAAGCATCACCTTCCGCTTATAAACGCGGGTCCTAACAGCAATGAAGTGATGTATCTGTACGACAGATATGAAGACCTTATCTACTTTCAGCGCCGTATCTGCTCCGAGTGCATCGGACTGTATGCTGCCGCTGTTCGCGGCAAAAGAGACGCCAATGTCAAATGTGTTCGGCTTCATCGACGGCACCAAGAACGCTGTGTGCCGCCCGTCGTCGCGGCGCGGGACCAAGGAGAAGCTGCAACGGCAGGTGTCACAAGCGCGTGCACTGCTTGAATTATCAGGCTGTCATCACTCCAGACGGCCTGGCCATTCACTTTTTGGGGCCCATTGAAGGTCGACGGCATGACATCACGCTCCTCTATGGGAGCAAGCTCATGGAATACATGGACGAACACCCAGATTTATTTGATGGCTATGCCATTTATGGCGACCCTGCCTACGGTGTGCGCAAGTTTATCGTATCAGGCTTCAAGAAAGCAGGGTTATCAAGTTGCGAGAAGTTATTCAACTCGAGAATGAGCTCCGTTCGAGAGGCTGTCGAATGGAAGTTTAAGGAGCTCAAAACACTCTGGGCATTTATCGATTTTAAGAAGTCGCTACGCATTCAGCTGAGCCCTGTTGGTAAGTACGTTGCTATTAGCATGCTTCTATCGAACTGTCATTGCTGCTACAACCAAGGAAATCAGATTAGTTTGTACTTTGAGCTAGCACCTCCTAGTCTAGAGTCATACATACAGCAATAAAGTGGTTTCATATCTGACTAGCTTGTCTTCTGAGCTTGAATGATTGCCAAGATACTCTCCGTCACGGCACCAACAAGCTTGATCATGTTTTCGCTCGCGTCCCGACGAGCACGAGCGGCCTCTTCTCGATCCTCAATGCGCTCGTGAGCTCGTTGTGCGGCATTTTTCTCCCGAGCCGCCTTGTTATCCGCCACCTCATTCTCCTTGAGACTAATGAGGAGCTCCTTCAGCTCAGTTTCCTTCCTCTTCTTAGGCGGGTGGATGTCTTCTTCGCAACTCTCGCGGAGAGTCTCCATTGCTAGGCGTCTCGCTGTCAGCGATGAATCCTCCACTCGAGCACGTTTGCGAAGCTCGGTCTCCTTGGTAGCTGCTACACGAGCGGCATGATCATCCAACAGAGCTACTATCTCGTATGTCTAAAATAGTTGTCTTCTTTCCTCCTCCGATACACCAGACAGCGTCGCAGCTTCAGCCGTATGCTCGCGATGGGCCTTCACAAGTTTGTCAAAGCGACCACCTGCCGTCTTTCCACTCACGTTGTCGCGTGGAAAGCTGTCGCCGTTGACCAGCGTCGCTGCAAGTTCGTCCCACTTTGCGAGGATGCCGCCGCAAGGTTGCAGAAAGGGACGATCTCCTAGCGCCTGCCGGAGAAGGGATAAATCTTCTTCGTCAGTGAGGTTGCGGCGGCGGCTTTCTGTCATCTTGTCAACGAATGGAGAACTGCACTGATAAAGGTAGTGTAGCACACAAAGTAATTTTGAGGATCAAGGTCTTCAGAATGGATGGTTCTGAAGCAAGATATCTTCACATCCCCCACTTTTGGATTGTTTTTGTTCTCTTTCGCCTGCTCTAAGGAAAATGTGACGGTGAAGTCATTTGCGAAACAAAGTCGGGCTTCGCACTAAGAAGCTCTGAAATTTAGAAAGTTGTTAGAAACGGTATTGTTGTCCATGATACTACATTTCTTCCTCTATCATCGCCAGTGGTTTTACATTTCATCATACATTAAAACGTTTTTGAAAACGGTTATTCGTATGACGATAATAAAGCTCAACTTACCGCATTGATGAGATTTGGTTCGTGTTCACATACCATTGACCAAGAGGAGCATCTGGTGCGCCTGCTTCGCAGCCGCACCATCTGCATCGTGCCAGTGTAGCAGCATACCTTATCAGTAGTTGCTATCTCAGTAAAAGCTAACCAATATAAATTAGTCTAAGCATTTGATATGGCTACAAGTGTAGGCTACTCGTACGTATTTAAGAAGTACTCTAGACGGAGATGCCGGAGCGATGTCAGTGATATCATGTTACCGCACAACGGATAATCCCCTCCAAAACTCGTACCTAGACGCGGTGGACGTTACAAGCAATATCACAGTAATTTATCATATTCAGAGGGTATTCTGATTCATGAAAGTAACTGTAGAGTACTTACATGTGTTACTAAACATCTATAAACTCATATAATGTATCACCCAGAAATTACCAGGTGATAGTGTTCTGAAGAAAAGGACGTCCACTCGGATCCGTCCTTAGCTCTGAAATAAATTTCAGAGAGCATCTCTATTGTTCCAACGTATATACAGAACATATGAGAAAATAGTTCGATGGGTTCGTCGACTTGCGTAGCGTCGGGTGGGCCAAAGTGTATCCCGTGCCCGGTAGCGCGAAGGCGAAGACCAGTTGTGAAGAAGGAAGGAAATTCAACTCTGTTTAATGTGTTAGCCTTTGCCCTATAGCCTGCCTTACCATTCTCCTGTGCTCCTTGTATCCACCGAGTTGTCTCCCGGCCTTGGCGCGTTCTCACTGGCTCCCTGGGTCGTCCGCCGCCTTGCTGACTCTCTGCCGGATGTTTACGTCGCACGTGGAGCCAAGATTCAGAGCCTATCTTCAAGATCGGCGTCATCCTCGTCAATATCGATGTCGTCGATTTACACCGAATATACCGGGGACTGGACTGCTGACACTTGGATATTACTTCACCGGTCTTGGCATCTTTGTCGGAGGGCCTTGACACCCCTTGCGAGGTGTTACACTCCATGATCGGAGTAACGGGTCCAAAAACCTTAATCTTGCCCCACCACAACTCTCTCTGACTGGATCGCCTTCGAAAGGCCCTAAACGGGGCGCAGTGGCGGGTCAATCTGATCAATCGGAGGCAATGGATTTGACTGGGTCAACGCCAAGCACTCGTCGAGGGCACCGTGTGATGCTCTTAGCTGATCGACTGAAGTTGCCGACTCGGCCCAGTGTTTTCAAGCCAATGAAGGTCCGAGCGTTGAAGCAGTCCCAAGATCGAGTGTCTTTATACTATGCTCAGCGCGCCGTTCCAGCTCCATACTAGTCGGATTGGACTCGGGCCGATGTGCGAGAATTCCTGTTCACCGGCTGCTCGTTCTGGGATGCCGTAGCTGAAGTCCAAAAGCCGCAGATGCTCCACGATCAGTTCGGCAGACAAGCGCTGATCCACATGCTAGTCTCGGCCACATACTGGCAAGCTCTGGATCGGACTCCTTCGATGAGTTACGTTCCTGACGCTTACTTTCAAGCTGCCTGGGATGTACTTCAGGATCCGGCAATGACTGAGGTCCCAGAACCTTGGGAGCCTCTGCCGATGAAACAGTGGTCTAGAGTGGCTGCATTCTTCGGATGACGATGAAGATGACGACAAGTTCGATAAGACGTATCGCGCCAAGGGCACATAGTCTTCTAGCTCGTCGTCGACTCGTTCTAAGTCGGGTGCCAGTGGCAAGTGCCCCAGGGGCTCAGGTCCATCTGGCAAAGGCTCAGCTATATAAGTTGCCAAGACGTCATCTCAGACTTCGGCGTCGTCACAAGGCGAAACTGCCCGCCCCAATTCTAGACGACGGAGTCATCGAGATGCCTAAGAAGGGCAGATGGCGCCATTATGAAATGAAGGTGCAGACTCTTTCTCGCCAGACCATGGGGTTTCCAAGCTACATGCCGGTTTAGCCTCTCCTTCAGCACCTTCATGTTCGTTGGTGTCCGATCGAGTATTGGGAGCTAATCCAGACGTGTCCGTGGGATAACATGTGGACTCGGGGAATTACGTCGAATTACGTGCAGCGACTCGGAAAATGTCTTCTTCGGCCACAGCAGCTGAGTAGTTGGGCTCTGCCGTAGGCGACTTCGTCACTGCTGAGCTCGGCTGAGGTTCATAATCTTCAGCTCTCAGAGCCTGATGTCCCAGTTCAACTTCAGAATCTGCTTCGTATCTGGGAGGACCTTCATCCGAGAAGTGGGCGTGTCGCCCAGCTTCGGTATCCATCCCAGCACTCTCAACCATAAATACCCGACTCTCAGCTCGGCGTGGCTGAGGCTTGAATCTGCCAAACTGCAAGTTCTGGGCGGGACGCTTCGTCTGTTGATAATCTCGGTCTTCGTCACGCTCGTCCTGCCGCAGGGCTTCACTGCACTTCAGAGTTTCTTCCAATTCACTCAATGTATCGAACCGTTGACCTTGGAGGGTGGTTTTCAACCGAGGATCACTCAATGCCTTGATGAAACGGCGGATGTGAGCCTCTCGCTCAGTAGTTGGTCTCTCAAAAGCAATATCAGCCTCCTTAGCGGCTTGGTTGAGCCGATATAAAAACATTCGAGGAGTTTCCGAATCACGAATCTCCATAACATAATACCGCTCAGCTTTCGACACCACTCCTTCTTGAACACATGAGACAACTTCTTCCAGTCTGAGCAGGTGGAGTCAGGAAGCTGAGCACACCAGTCCTTCAGGGAACCTGAGAGTCTCATTCTCAGCTGAACAATCCGAGTCTTCTCATCCCACGGTACCATAGTCGCGTAATACATGAACCGTTCCCACCTGTTGACACGGTCGTCAAGGGGGCCTCGCTCATCGAACTTCTCGAGGGCGTCGTGAGGAACCATAGCTTGGACTACAACATGAGTTCCCGAACCAGTATCCGAGCTCTTGGTCTGAGCCGCAGCACCAAACTGGCCTTCGAGTTCATCTTGAGACGAGTCGCTAGAACTCGAGCTGTCTGATCCCCAGTCATCATCATCAGGCTTGTTGGATCTTGACGTGCGAGCTTTGCCACTTCGTCTGGACGCAGAAGCTGAAGTCCGAGCTGAAGATTTGGTCCGGTTGTTCTGGGACGAGCTCTGAGTCTTGGCGGTCTTATCACGTGACTCAACAGGTTCGGCTTGGCGTTGGTTCGCTTGTACCATCTGATACACGACATCGCCAATTGGTCGAGTTTCACCAAGACAGGATCGCTCACTGTCGGAGCTCTCAGTGTCTCAGCCGGGACTCGAGCGGAATTCAGTGGAACAGTTGAACGACTCATCCGGATTTGAGAATCAGCTTGAGTGTTAAGCTGCTCTTGAGCTGATTGGAGTTGGCGAAGTTTCTCTTCTCGCTCAGCCACTGCTCGCTCATGTGCGGCTTGTGCTTGAGCATGTTCTTCCTTCAACCTCAGCAACTCCACATCATGTTGAGCTCAAATCTTGGCTGCACGCTCATCGTGAACTCTCTGCAACTCATCCTGTCTGGCCTTGATTTCAGCCTCTTGGAGCTTCTTCTGTACCCCCAGAAGATACTGGGCTCGGACCTCATCCTCTTTGCGTTTCTCAGCTTCAGCTGCAACACGTTGCTCCGTCTGAGTTCTGCGTTGAGCCTCAGACATTTGGGCGTTCGTAGCCTGTAATTTCTGGTATTCCTCATGAAGCTTGGCTTGTTCCATTCGATTGCCGTTCAGAGCGGCTTGCAGTCGAGCTTCAGTGGCCTTCCGCTGACTCTGCTCGGCATTGAAATGAGCCCAAGTAGTGGCCTCACTCCGAGCCAAGTCTCGCTGGGACGGTAAGTCGTAAACCTCCTCCTGGGCGACAGGGCCGCCAAACGAGAAACGATCCGTCCCCGAGCGAACACCGGAATGATATCGTCCCAGTCCAGGCCTCGTCTCAGCAACTTCGACCTTGCGCTCAGCTGGCCGTTTGGACTCCGGACTACCTGGCAACGGGATCTGGGCCGGGTGGCCAGCCACAGGCATCCTTGTTCCAACACTTGCTTGCACAGGACCAGCTTGGGGAGGGTCCGGCGCAACAGAAATCACCATCCCTGGGACCGAACTCAGTATAGCGCCCGTCGCAGATCCGCGCATCACCGTAGCAGTTGACATGGGCAAATGCGTCCCATTCCCAACCATGTAATCCGTAATGGACATCAGGGACGAGCCAGAAGAGCTGTACGACATGTTTCCTCCTTCGACAGAAGCCATCAGGGACAGGACAGAGTTGGGACCTGCACCCACCATGCTGGGCACTAAGTCACTCATGGTATCTCGTCGAGTGTCAGAGGCGGCATCGCTAGAATCGCGCCAACTCGGGATAGAACCTCCAGCTGAAGCCCTTATCAGCAACGGACGCTTACGCGCCGGCTCTTCCTTAAGACTCGAGGCTGCGCTTCTAGGCCTGAGACCAGTCAGCTGAGTGTCCTCATCCATGATAGCATCACCCTCCTTATCCAGCGGAAAACCAACTCGAGACTCACTTGTCTGAGCTGAAGCTGTCAACTGTGGGTCTGAGGGTGATGAACATAATACGGCGTTGATCCAACTGCATACTTCCAGGCAGTCAGCTCAGCTCTGATGAAATGTCCAATTCGCTCAACTTCCAGTCTGATCTGAGACTCGGACACCCCTGACACCTCAGATAGAGTGTGCCAGGCCGGGACTTGTTTCCGGAACTCGTATCCGCCCTCATGCCGCATAGTCTGTAGCAGGGCGACGCACGCGATAGGCGGCATCAACCCCTGCGAGACTCGGACTGCCTTGAGATCGGACACCACCGGGATCCGACGACGCTCAGCTTTGAAAACGTTCAGCCACCGAGCTGCGGGAGACCGATTCACCGACATCAGGTGTCTAGCAGTGGCTCCAGCTACTCGGATGAAATCCCAGTGGTCATAACCTTCATGACGCGGCGCATACTACGTCAATGGGGTGCACAATTCCAGGAAGGAGTGACATCCACAGCTCGAGCTGGGATCGGCCATAGGCGATCATCTCAACCTCAGCCATCTCAGGAGGTCGAGTTAAGCTCAGGTTCTGAGCTTCTACACCTTCCGGGGCGCCTCTCAGTCGCTGAAATGGTCGTTGATCTGGCCAGAGTGAACTTGACCAGGCTCCATCACTCGTCGAACCGAAATAACCAGCCCCAGGGGCGTAGTTGAGTCGAACAGGGTCCGTCCCAGTCCAAGCTGGGCTCTGCTCTCTCAGCTGCATCTCACGACTTCCCAATAAGCTCAGTGCACCACCCTCGACTTAGCTACTGCGAGGATTCGCAGCAATTGGCTCCGGGTTAGCACTTGGCAGTCGGGAAATTGCAGTCGAAGCCTCGGATTCATCTTGAGGCGCAATATTCTGGTGCTCAGCGGGCACAACTTGGCTTCGACCTTCACCAATTCGGGCGCTCGGCTGAGCACCCGCTTCGTCACTTTGACCAGCCCCAGGCGGATACTCATCTCGGGTGAACTCAGCGACGGCACAACATCTTTCGGCATTGAGGGAGCTTTAGGCTCAACACTTGGTTCAGCTTCACTCAGATGTGACCCCTCCACTTCAGCGCTGGGAGCTGAGACTTCTAAAGCCGACCGGCTCGGCTTTAGAAGCTCGGTTCAGACTTCTCAGCTTCCTTCGGCTCAACCTCAGCCGGCAATCCAGCAACACGCAAGCTCCGCCGAAGCGAAGACTCCGACGAACTTGGACTTGGCTTAGTCAACATGGTTGACTCGCGTCCGTCCAAAGTCGTATCTTGATCCGGGCACGCGCACCAGTTGTGGTGAGGTGCGGGAATCTTCCCAGCGTCCAGAATATACATTGATCAAACTTGAATCGGCAAACCTTAAGTCTAAGCTCAGAGGGGCTCAGAGTCTTAGAGTCTCAGCTGAAAGATCTCAGCTGGACTCGACGAAGACTCAACTGACACCTCTAAGCTCGAACTCTTGGCCCGACGCGGCGTGTGCGCCTCCCTTGCGATCCCCTTGACGGTTCTTGCTGGGGCTACGCTTTGGGCCCAGACGTCAGCCAGCCACGCCAACCTTGCTCCGAGTCCAGTCGTCTCCAGATGTCTCCAAACGAAGCCGGCTCCCCGCTCAACAGGCCTTCGTCTGCACGTGTCTTGACCGAATCTGCCCCGGGTTTTCCAAATGTAGACACGATACTCCACAATACACTCCACATACAACTTGTCTGGTTCCTCCAAGACCACAGACCTGGTCTTCCTTGCTTCTTCACTTCCTCCGAGCGGCTCCAGCTGAGAGCCGCAAACACAGGACTTCACTCGCCCCCCGACCTAGGGTGGCTCCGAGAGTTGGCTCGGTTTGAGCCTGTCTTGATCCAGGGTTCTTGCCTCTGCGCCCTGGGACTTCCGCGCACCACGTCTTGACGTAGACGAAACGGCCGAGCTGAGAACCACTATCCCAGGCTTAGCGCCACACGAAATCCACCCAACAGCACTGAGAACCACTATCTCAGGCGCTGTTCTGCCGAAACCTCAGAGTAGATCACCTTCTACCCGAAAATATGAAATACACGCTGGGTACAGTCACCTAGTTCGACCTGCCGACGTGTAATGAAATGAAATAGCCAAATATGCACCCCCTCTCACCGAGGTATACCCAAATAGTCTATATGGGGCTTGAGTTTTGTTGGAGTCTCCTCGGACACCCTTTTCCACAAGAACACACTAACGCTTGCGGCCTTCGGGGCAAATTCGATTCTGATTAATA